>JAKSZP010012872.1:0-13231 GCA_022478985.1 Massospora cicadina
GATTAATTATTATACTAATTCTATTAATATGTGAGGAATATTATCTGGTTAAAACCAACAGAAGCTTTGAGGAAACTTTTCCCTGGCGCCTGCTTTATCTGGTGGACCATGGCGGACAACATCAGGGTAGGAACATCAGTGACATGTGGCATAAAGAGGTATTTTTGTGGGTTTTCTTCATTTATGAGGACAGCAGTCTCCATTGCCTCAACTTATTGAGCAAGTTGATGCTCAGAAAAAGTGATGAAAGCTGGCACACAGGTAAATGGCTTAATGTGCTGGCAGGTTTGGGGATAATTAAGGTTAAAAAGAGAAGTTTTATGCTGCATCAATGTAAGTGCAGCTTGCACCAAAAGCAAGCTCCTCAACTTAATACTTCGCATCTTCCTCAAAATCATAGGTAAAATTGGGGATAGGAATACCCTCAACAAGGGGCTCCATCGCCCCATGAAGATGCTGGCAAAGTAGGATGTTAGCAGGGGCAGCTGAAGTCTCATTTGCCATCTTATTAGTATTTTTATAA
Source organism: Massospora cicadina (assembly GCA_022478985.1). NCBI lineage: Eukaryota > Fungi > Entomophthoromycota > Entomophthoromycetes > Entomophthorales > Entomophthoraceae > Massospora > Massospora cicadina. Next base: position 524 of record JAKSZP010012872.1, read on the forward strand.
ACCAGAAAACCGTTTCAAAGGCAAAAATGGTGGAGATGCAAATTGGGAGGGTTAACAAAGAACTCCTCCAAACAAATTCTGGTCTTGAATAATATGACTGTTCATCCTTATCAATCCATTTGAGAACCTCAAATGGATTTAGATTGGCCAACACTGGGCCAGCCACCAGAATTGGAGCAAAGTCATAGCTGATTGGTTGCAGACAGTAGATCATGGAAGCTCAGCTGAAACCAGTTCAGCCATCAACTCAGGATTCAGTAATTCAGTCAAATTTATTTTTAAAATTTTAAAAAGTTGAATTTTGATTGGGCCACTTTGGGAGCTGCACCTGATTTCCCCAAGGCTGGGGGTGAGAGAATCAAGCCCCAAATGAAGAATTGGGGCTAAACAGCCACTGACCCAACATTGGATGGAGGAATGGTGGAATTGGCAGAGGTGAAAGCCATGGGGCACTTACACTTAAAATGATTGAGTTCAAAGCACAAGGGGCAAATGGCACAGCCATTTTCAATGTGCGCCCAGAATGGGTGATCAGGGGCAGTTCTGATCATGGTGTGTGTGTGTGGGGGGGTTGTGAGTGTCAGACATTTGTCCTCACAGCTGAAAAGTAAGACTGATTTAGGATGAATTCAGCTGAAGAGGAGAGATGTCAGCCATTTGCGATTTTCTGATGTTGTTAAGGGTTCATTTAATAAAGAAAAAGTTGAGAAAATCGATAAAATTGGCCAAAAGTCCCTGGAAAATTCTAAGTGGAACCCCATTAATTGGGGTAACACCAGTTTGAAACCTCTACAGGCATCAAATGTAAAATTTAACAGTCAGATTACTCTGACCTCACTATGGACCAAGGGGAATCATTGGAAGGCACTCCCTCAACCCCAATGAAGTCCTTCAACGCACCTGTGTGGGGACCCCCCCTTTTTTATAGTCTTGGCGGGGGTCCCTCAAGGTGCAATAAATTTGTCAGGTGGTGATTGGATTAAATTTATAAAATTGTTACCTCACAGGTATGTTTGGGCCAATCAGAAATCCTCTTCCTTTATTCCGCTGGCCTGAAGTGAGTTCCCCAAGTTATGATACGTTTCCTGCATATTTCCTAATTTGGACTCATGTATGCTATTCCAAACATATCCCTATTTTCCCTCAACCCTCGAAGAACTTTAAATACTAAATAATCAAATTATGAGGGTCATCATTTTTCAACTTTATCACGCTCCCAATAAAAATCATAAAAATCCAATTTTTAGTAGCGCTTATTTATTTATTTAAGTTTTTTTCAAATCTTTGTGGAATCCAGCAAGCGTCAAGCACCTGAGAGCAAAAATCAGCTGGATTCCCACAAAATGGTGCTCAATATAGGGATCCCTGTATTACCAGAATTATTGCTCTTGAGGAGTAACTCGCCAGCACCTTTTCCCATCTTGAAGAACTGGAACAGCGCCTTTAAAGCTTCCTCTAAAAGAAAAATTTTACACCTGGCGAAGGAAACATTAATTTTTCCTGTATGTTTATGAAGCTGCCATGTATGACACCACTGATATGCAAAAAGTTCAGTACATGTTTCCCTGTTTAAGCCGCCTAGCACAAGAACTGATAGTTTCTTACCTGAACCCTTCACTCACTTGAGCAGAAGTGAAGGATGTTCTTGTGGCTGAATTCAAATCCAAGCAGAATCTACTCAGTGAAAAACAGGCTTTTATGCGCCTTAGCATTTATGAGGGTGAACCACACTTTGCCTTTGCTGAACGATTTTACCTCGCTGTGCAAAAGTTATCAACTTCTAACATGCTCACCCTTGATGAAGCTATCGCCGCCCTGCTAACTGGATTAGCTTCTCAGCCCTCTCTAGATAGGCATATTATCTCAGTGAAACGCCATTTCCAGAATATCCATGATCTTAAGGAGGCATTAGTAGATGTCGCCAATTTCCATTCATGTGAAACATCCAAGTAAGATGAGGTGATTCCTCAAGCTCTCACTATTAAGGAGCTACCACAAGTTGATCAGTTGGAACCCGCTCCCTCTGTGCAACCTAAAAAAGTTATCACATCTTTTTCTGAAATGAAGCCTTGTAATGTAGTAAAAACTGTCCGTCCGCACAAGCTCACTAAAACTGCTGTGCCTACCCCTCCAGTTACGCTGGTAAAAGCGTGCTCTAAGACTATTTAATCTCCTGTGGCCATCTCTCCTATCTCCATTGTGGCCTTGCCAGTTGTTGAGAATACCATTGGGGATGAATCTGAGGGGGGCTATGATGATTTTGGCTGCTATATAAATGGAGTAAATGCAGAAGTAGAGGTTCATGATTACTTGAACGCTGGAGGAGTAGATAAGATCACCATCCCTGAGGAAACGTAAATCAGTTAAATCCTAGGGTGTCCACAAGTGATTGACACTGCATGCGATGGAGATCAATTCTTAGCTGGCTTGATTCGACCTCTTCAGTGTGTTCATCCCTTACAATCCTTCATGAAAAACTACCCTGAGACGGCTAGAAAACTCACCTCCAACTTACGGCTCAAGGAGGTCTTAGCTTTGTCGCTTATCTTTGGAGGAACACTTACTAAGGTTAAAGAGGTCATTCAAAAAGTCTGAATAATGGCCATTCTGGACACTGGCTCCTCAGTCAACGTGATCTCCTCTAAGCTTATCAAATAGTTAAAGCTATCACCTGACTTGGAGTATACGCAAGAAATTTGGAACTCCTGGCCCAACAATAACCGTGCTATTGGGGCATATTCCTCCCTTCCCATTCGTGTTGGGAAGCTTATTTTATCAGCCCCTGCTGTGGCTTTGGATAATAATGCATATGATATGCTTATTGGAACTCAGTTTATGATTAAGTATTAGGGAATAATCAAACTGAAGCAAGGTTACCTCTCATTACTCAACTATGAAGACCCATTATTCTTATCCAATCAAGACTACAGTAAGCACAAATACTCTTGCCTAGTTGAATGCCCCTCTCAGCTATAACTTTATCTTATACCACTTCTGGACGTCACACAAAAAAAATTTCCTGATTCAGTGGATGCTAGGATAGAAACCCCTTTTTATGCTGCAGATGAGGTCATGATCAAGCCTGGTGAACAACGAGTGGTTGTTACAAAAGTCACACTTCATATCCCACGCCACTGTTTGTCGTACCTCATTAGTATTGAGGGTGTCAGTCCCTTGGAGCCTCAGGTATTGCCTGGTATTCTTGATCCAGCCTACCAGAGGCCCATTAAGTTGCTGTTGGGGAACCAAATCTTTAATAATATAGTTGTGAAAAACACCAGGAGTCTGGCAGATGTTTGCTAGTCCCTGTGGAGAACATTGAACAAATTCACTCCATTGGTTCCATGATGGATATGGGCCTGCCAACGGATAACCTGGTGTGTACCTTGCCCAACGTCCATATTTCGGACGAGCTAATCCCAGATGATCTAGAAAAAGTTTATACTCTCCTTGATGACTATAGTGACATATTCTCCAAATCAGATAACGATTATGGTCACATGAAGGGTGGTGCCACTCCATTGATGCGGGTGATGCCCATTTCATTTGGTCAAAACCCTACCACAAGTCCAAGGTGGAGGAGCAACAAATGAGGACAGAGCTTCAGAAGTTATTAAATGCAGGGTTGCTAGTTCCTTCAAAAAGTCCCTGGTCTTCTCCTCTCCTTCTAATAAAAAAGGAAAATGGAGGACATCAGATAGTCATGGATTACCGCAAGTTAAATAACCTTACAAAAAGGATAGCTATCCTCTCCCTTGTGTTGACGATGCCTTGGCTCAACTCTCTGGCTCTAAGTTCTTTTCTGCCATGGACTTAGCTAGCGGCTATTGGCAAATGGATCTCTCCCCTGAGGACCAGGAGATATGTGCCCTCATATGTAGTGAGGTTCTCTTTCAACCAACCCAATTACTGCAAGGGTTGTGTAATGCACCTGCCTCTTTTCAGCGGGCAATGGACCATATTTTGCGGGACCTAAAGTTAGCTTTTTTTATCGTATACCTTAATAAATCACAGTATTCTCACAAGCCTTCAATGAACATCTTGATCATCTGAAGGAGGTGTTTAATAGATTACGCAAGTCAAATATTTAGTTGAAGCCTTCAAAGTGTACCTTCATACAAAAGAAATTGGATTTCCTTGGACACTCCATTTCCCAAAAAGGAATCTAACCCATGTTAGATAAGGTTGAAGCAATTTCGAAGATGCCTCCCCCTAAGAACCTACGGGACATTCAGGTATTTCTAGGGATGATGAGATATTACCATCAGTTTATCCCTAAGTTTGCCCAGCTCAGTGAACCTCTTGTCCGCCTATTATCCAAGAACACTCCTTTACAGTGAGGTGCAGAACAGAAGGCTGTTTTTGAGACGCTGAAGCAACTTCTGCAACAACTCCCTATCCTACAGAGCCCAGATTATAATAAACCCTTTATTTTATTTACTGATGCTTTGGACTATGCCGTTGGGGCCATCTTAGCTCAGTTGGATGAAAAAAGGTTTATACATCCTGTCTCCTACTTTAGTAAGATGCTGTCAAAGGCTGAACGAAACTACAGTGTCACAGAAAAGGAGTGCCTTGCTGTTCTGTTGGCTGTAAGCACTATCGCCCTTTCCTATATGGAACTACCTTCACTGTGGTTACTGATCAAGCATCTCTAAAATGGCTACAGAATATGAAGGACCCTACTGGCCGGTTAGCTCACTGGGCTTTAAAGCTCCAGCCCTATGGAATGAATATTGAGCGCTGTGTGCTGGCACCCAGCACATGAATGTTGATGGTTTGAATCGGCTTCTAGTCCTTCACTTGGATAACAGTGAGGCGGAGAGACTAAATGATCTCTTAATGACCCCCAATGACTGGGAAGATGAGGATGAGCCAGTACAGAAAATGTTAGCCAGACACTCCTATAACACCAAAATGGAGAATGGGAAATTGTATAAGCAGGTGGGAACAAAATGTCTGCCTTACATTTGGCCTTTGGAGCGTGTACCTGCAATCTTAGAAGACCACTCCACTCTAGGTCATGGAGGGGTCAAGAAAACTTGAGTGGATTAAGGATCGATTTTATTGGGATGGAATGATGAAATTTATCATTGATATCTTGGAAGCTTGACTTACTTGCAAAAAGCAATCCAGATTCAAGACTAGGTATCAATATCAGTTAACTACCCCATAACAACCTTTCCACACCATTAGTTTGGATATAATAGGTCCCCTCAGAATACTAGTGGCAACCAATTTATTCTGGTAGCCATTGACCATTTCACTAAATGGGTGGAAGCCGTAGCTCAACCTGCTCAAATGGCCAAGGCCACAGACACTTTCTTACATCACAATATTTTCTCTTGACATGGCTGTCCATAAGTCTTACTCTGTGATAATGGAAAAAAATTCACCTCCAGACTAGTAAAGATCCTGGCCACCTCCATGAGGGCTCAACAACTTTTCTACGCTCCATACAATCCATCGACTAATGGGACTGTGGAGAGAGCAAATGGTACCTTGGTATCCATCTTATGCAAAATGGCATCTTCTGATCCACTTCAATGGGACCAATTCTTACCCAGTGCCCTTATGACTTACTGGATCAATTATCATTGGACCTTAAAAATGTCCCCCTTCTGTGTCTTGTATGGGCGGGAACCAGAAATACCTGCTCTTTTAGTTAAAGATGTATTCTCCTCTAGAGTTGAGGAACCTGAATGAGTCATGCGCAGATTAGCTCAGCACATTATCCAACTCTAAGCTGAGGCTACAACTAATCTAGCCAGAATATTAACTAAAGAAGGGAAGGCTTCAAATGAGCTCCAAACCCCCCTGCCTACATTCCCAGTATCTGACATGGTCCTGTACTATCATAACCGCATCACCCCTAGAAGCGGTAAGCTTGGATCAATATGGGAGGGCCTCTTCACCATCACTTACAAAAGGGGAAATGAATACTCTATTATGTCTTTAGCAACAGGTATCAATATCAATCGCATACATGGCCATTTTCTCTGAGCTTATTCTCCTCTTAAAATTCTTGAGGGGGTAATGTCGGACATTTGCCCTCACAGCTGAAATGTAAGAATGTTTTAGGACAAATTCAGCTGAAGAGCGGAAATGTCGGCCATTTGCAATTTTCCGATGTTGTTAAGGGTTTATTTAGTAGAATAAAGATGCAAAAGTCAATGAAAACAGCCAAAAGTCTTTGGCAAATTCTAGGTGGAACCCCATTAATTGGGGTAACATCAGTTTGAAACCTCTACAAGCATCAAACTTAAAATCCAACAGTCAGATTACTCTGACCGCACTATGGACCAAGGGGAATCATTGGAAGGCACTCCCTCAACCCCAATGAAGTCCTTCAACGCATCTGTGTGGGGACCCCCCCCCTTTTATAGGCTTGGCGGGGGTCCCTCAAGGTGCAATAAATTTCTAAAGTGGTGATTGGCTTAATTTATAAAAACGTTACCTCATGGGTACATTTGGGCCAGTCAGAATTCCTCTTCCTTTGTTCCACTGCCCTGAAGTGAGTTCCCAAGCTATGATATGTTATTCCTGCATATTTCCTAATTTGGACTTGTGTACGCTATTCCAAACATATCCCTAAATTCCCCTCAACCCTCAAAGAACTTTAAATTCTATATAGTCAATATATGAGGGTCGTTGTTTTTCACCTTTATTGTGTTCCTAATAATAATCATAAAAATCCAATTTTTAGTAGCGCATATTTATATATTTAAAATTTTTACAAATCTTTGTGGAATCCAGCAGGCGTCAAGCACCAGCATGCAAAAATCAGCTGGATTCTCGCAGTGAGGTTGGAATTGCAATGAAATGTGCAGATCGTTGCAAGGATGTGAGGCCCTGCCAACCAATCTGCATGATTGGGAACCATGGAATGCAACACAGGGTCTGCACCGTAAATGACCAAAACATCTGTGAGTTCATGGTGGAGGAGTTTGGGGGAGAGATGGGAGGGCAACCCAGCGAATTGGATAACCAAAGTGGCCTCATCTGGGAGCCACGTGAAAATGGTGGGAATCAGATATTTTTAAAAACAATTTGCAGTTTAGATGCTGCTGCTGCATCAGCTTCTGGGCAGAAGCTGAGGTCAAAGTACCCCTTAAAGGGGCAGAATTCAATAAAACCAGTGGGTTTGAAAACTACCGTGGCCATCTCAGTGATGTTTATGCTCACATATGGGAAAAGATTTCCATATTAATCCAGAGGCTGAAACACAAATTTCTCCATGGGAACACCAAAGGGCTCCGGAGCACTGCCTGTGATCTTTCAAGGTGGTGGGCCAAGTCCTGAAGGGGAACATAACGCCCAGTAGCGTTGGGAGGGCTATCAGAGACAGCCTAGGCGCTCTTCAGCAGTGGAAAAGGCACCAGATGGCAGCGCACCACCACCCCAAGCTGTTGCAGCAGGCGTCAATTGCATTGACATTGGTAAGCTTTAGCTCAATTAAGTGGTATTTTTTTGTATTTACCTTAAAAAATCCAGATTTAGCTTTGATTTAGTTATTGAAGTGAAAGAGAGATATGGAGGAATAGGCATACTGATGAGGAAGTCTGCCTACGTCTTACCTTGAATTTAGTTCAACTTCCTAAGCAAAACAACATCCTTTCTAGGTTTGAAGGGGGTTCCAGAGGATGGTAATGTTTTATACACCAATTGCTAACTAGGAACTTAAGAAATCGGTCAAGGTGGAAATATTTAAAATTCTTGATTGGATTAAATATGTCAACTCATTACCACATGGTTTTATCAAACCCGCTGTAGGCCAATCACACAAAATAAAGTCTAGTCAAGGTGAAGAGGCTTTTGAGAGTTTTTGATAGAGTACATTGCCACTTACCTAAAAACGATTCACTCTCTGCCTAACCCAAATTCTTTTTTTATTTAACTAAGCTAAGCTGACCAGGGGACATGCAATTACAAAATATATAATGGGTTAGAGGGAGGCGAAGTGTAATTAAATTAGGCACCCCAGATTAGATGAGCTACCTTTGTTGCAAGCTGGTACCGCCAGGTATGGGGGTTGAGTGTGCTACTATGAGGGGTTTCCCCTGTTATGAGCAGGTGTGGAGGAAGGGTCTATATTCAGAAACCAGACTGGGAATCATGACTCAATGAGCCTTTTGTTGCCTTGCCTAACCCAAATTCTTGGGTTTCTCACTATTAGCCTTATTTAGCTTAGAAACTAGGAGGCAATGATTTAATATCAGACCACTTTTTTTCCAAAATTTTAATATTAATAAATTATTAGATTTTTATGTTTATTTGTGGTATATACTCTCCCATTAAATTTAAAATAGCTGTCCAGATATTTTACACTCCTGCGAAAGCTGTATTGTAAAATTACTATGCAAAAGCACCTGTGAGCACCTAAAAGCGCCAGGATTCCAACAACTGGTTCTCACTACAGGGGTACCTGTACACCATAATCTTTCAATAAAAATTGGGGAAGTTTGGGTGAGTAACCCTCCTAACCTCCCCGCTGATTCTGAACCAAGGATAGCTGCGTTGTAACAGAAACTAGTCAACGCTTTGTCTTTACTTAAAAAGCTAAATAGCGCCCCTCTCAAGACTCACATGGGGCCACTACTGCTATCCGAAATCCCCCTTTAAAGACAAGTTTACCTCAGGTGAGAGTTGCATTGCCTCATTTCTCTTTGTCTATTAATATGTTATGGAAGGTAAACTGACCATCAGAAAATCAAAATACATCCTCCCTTGCTTAAGTCTCCCGTCCCAAGAGGTTATAGTTCCACATATGGACACTTCAAACAACTGGGAGGAGGCTAAGCAAGCCCTACTAAAAGAACTTGGGAAAAAGACGAGTTTAAGTAGGAGAAAACAGGCTTTTATGTGCCTTAGCATGCAAAAGGGAGAATCAGTTATTACCTTCGTTGATCTTTTCTATATTGAAGCCCATCCATTATTACATACTAAGATATTACCTATTGATGACGCCGTTTCTGCCATCTTCACTTGATTGTCTCCTCACCCTCCTTGGTAATTCACATCACTTCAGTAAAAAGCTCCTTCCATAGTGTACAAGATATTAAGGAGGCTCTGATAGTGGTGGAAATTTCCATGAACTTGAACTGTGCAAAAAAGGTTGAGAAGCCCACAATTCCTGTCCGTTAAGGATCTTCCAACTATATCCCAGAGGTAAGGGTCCACAATGACCCCTCTGGATTCCTCTATGGCCGCCCCCTTGCAGAGCCTGCTCTCTCAGTGCAGCTCAAAACAGACGTTCCTCCACCATGTGGGGTTAGACAGAGTATACTATCGTTGACTGAGAAGCACTCCCCTCCGTCATCTGCACCTAAAGTTCGCCTTATGCAGTCAGTTAAGACTTTTCATCGCTCCAATCTCTCCTCAGAGCGGCCTCCTGAAGCATCTCAATTGTCACGTCCACCTCTAAGATGCTGTTCATACCTTCCTTGGCATCTCCTCTAACCGTTCATAGCTTAAACCCTGCTCCCAAGGAGAAGACAAAACATGATGATTAAGAGCGCAAGCCAAGAGTTATTGCAGCTTCAACTTTTTCTTCAAAAGCTAAAAAGGTAGCTGAGCGACTGTAAGGAATAATTGGAATTGTATGATTATGAGCGAGATTTAAACATGACCCGAGTCATAATGGGGTCAAAATTTCCATCAATTTGATAAGTATTTAGACTGACTCAAACAATGATCTCCTAAAAGGACGATCAAAATCTGATCCTTTGGAAGATTCTGAGGATTCAACTAACAAAGATGAAAATGCAGATGATGTAATCTTGCCATTTGGAGGTCTCCAGATTCTGCAGCCCTGTCCAAGAAAGGTTGATTACAAAAGCCCTTACATTCTGCCTCACTGACTAAGAGGTCTCCTTACATAACTCAATCCTGATTCTCACACAAAGCTTACCCTAAGCATCCCTGAATTTCTCACAAACCTATAAATATCTCATAAAACTAACCAATAAAGATACATTCAGTTTGTCTAGTTTTTATTACTAGAAATTTTTTCCTGTTTTCATACAGAGATTTTTACCTGTTTGATTGATCTTAGATTGCCTCCACAATGTCCTTCTGCCGAGAGATTTTTCCTTAGGGAAGACAACACACTAAGAAATTCCCACTGGAGCTTCTTAAACTAATAATTGAACAGCCTAAAATGGTCTCAGCCTTCAGAAAATTGACAATTTCCAACACTGGTGCTCCCTGCCTGGTCCTTCCAAGGCTACCTAGTGAAGACCTAGCTTCAGGATGAATAACTCCAGCAATGACAGCTCTCCTCATATGGAGGAGAATATGAGCCTGACCAGTTGGGTCATTAACAACAACTGAGAAATTAAATTCCAGAATTGCCTTTCCTATAAATCATCTTTTTTACCGCCATTGGCCTATTTAATAATATAGTGAATGAAATTAATAATAGTATAAATTCTATTACAAGAGATGAACTTGATTTGTATCAACAACTATTCCAAACCATTGAGAAGAATATTGAAGAGAGGATCCATGCTTTTTGGATCAGGATCACAAGGATTGCAAGGACCCAAAATTCTGGTTGGAAAAACTACCATAAGCTTCAGAAGAACTTGAGAGTATTAAAGAAAGGGTTTAGCGTTAATATACTGAACTCCATGAGCTACAAGAGGTCCTGAGTAATTGGGAGAATGCTAAGTAATCTGCATACTATAATCAAACTTATCAGAACAAGCACCTGTCCAAAAGAGATGATATTTGTATTGAGAATCAAGATGGAATAGAATACATATTCCAGTCAAAATTTATAAATCCTCCAGCCAAACCAATCAATTTACCCAAAAATTCAATATAGAATGATGATTTTAATACTAACAATTTTATTTTTAGGCAACCTAAAACAAATCCTATCCCATTAATTTTTTCCCACTCTGCTGTTACAGAGCTAAAGATTAAAACATAGCTCATTTGCTCTTCAGAAAAAAATGAGCTGAACATACTTTTCTTTTTAGCCAACAATTACTGATAGAACTATCCTACCAACCAAAATGGGACAAGTCAAGAACTGGCTTCTAAAACGAATGATTGCTTCAATATCTAGATCTAGTTGGATATTTCTTTTTTTTAGTACTAGACTAGTTGGATATTTCAAGATTTGACAAATTAGGCCAACCAACCCCAATTTGCTCTCCAAATTTGATGGCTTCAAGGAACTTTACAAATCTCATGGAAGCCTTGGGAATAGTCAGAATGATGATGCACCAAAAGCGACAGATAAAGATGCCAAAATTTACTTTATTGCAAATGGCAACTTGATTGATGACACCTTTCTGGAAAGCCTAATGCTTGTCAACTCCATCAGCTCACCTCCAACTATCAGGCCAGATCTGACTAAAAGGAACTTGGAGATAAATTACAAATCCGCCAATCAGAATAACATGATATTAATTTCCAAAACCACGATGAATTGGCAATTACCCAACTAGATACAAACTCCAACCTTTTCCCCATTAATTTTAGCCTCTAATTCAATTTAAAGGCTAACTCATTTAATTTTATTTCAAGTTAAATCAATTAGCTGAAATCTAGGCCAATTCAAACCAAGATAGAAAATTTCTAAATTAATAGTACTGGATATCAAATCAGATATAATCCCAAACTGCCTGATTTAGACCTTGAAACCATCCAGCACAGAAACATAAATATCATCTTTGAAACCTAAGCTGAATTTAGCAGGTAAATATTGAAATATAACCAAAGAAGAATTGACACTTGAAATCAGCTTGAACTACGAGGATTTTGATGGCCAGGCCAATTTCTTAAGAAATTTTAATTGCCCAAACCATACTAGTTGCCACCGTCTTATTAAGAAAGCCAAACCTACCAATCAAATACTCAACATTATAACCTGGCCTCAACCCAATCATATTATCTTAGTGAAAAGCGTCAAAGCTAAAATGAAGGGCCTGGAGCTTGGCCAAACTTCTTTGTTGAATTTCGATCAGTATAAAATCAACTTACTGAAGATTATGCTGCATGCTGAAGGCACAATCATGGTGCTGATACCAAAAAACTTGGAACTCCATGAAAGATTGACTACTCTGATCTTATAACCATTGTGGGATGTTCCTTCCCTTTAGGATATCTTTTTCACGGCTGCCAACTCTAGCCATCAATCAGAGCCACCAATGAAAGTTGACCAAGCAGCATCTGATTCCCTGTCAGTTCAGAATTAAGAAAAGAAAACCACATATGAGGTTTGTTAATTTCTCAGCGTCTGGGTCCGCTGTCACTGAGTTGGATTTGCACAGGTTATAGCCACTGAGCAACCCAATCGAACAATATGAGGATTGACAATTCTTATAATAAAACTAAATAAAATATATGGAGCTATTGCCCCTTATTTCTTCCTTTATTTTTAGATATCTCACAGACTGTTCTGTGCTTCTTCTTCCTCATAAAAAACTATATCCTTTTAATCTTCCATCAGGCTCTTTATACCTTGATTCCTCAGCTGGATGCAACCTCAGCTTGGTATCTTCTATTCTTCTTCCTTTTTTGAGTTGCTCTCATTTGTATCAAATCTCAGCATGTTTCCTCTCAATTTGCCAAATGTTCTCATTTTGCTCGATTATAATTTGTGTATCCCCTTTTTGTAAATTTCAAGACTCATCTCAATTCCCTTGAGATCTGCTGATATGGGTAGCATATCATCCAGTCATATTGGAATTGCAA
>JAKSZP010012873.1:0-13172 GCA_022478985.1 Massospora cicadina
TAATTTGTTCAACTTCTCCTACTAAACTATAAAACTAATTTCAACCAGACTTATTAAAAATATTTTAAAAAAAGAAACCAATGTATGTAGGTTAAGTTCAAATTATAATAAAATAATTAAAGGTCATATATAAGAGATGAAATCTTATACAATTTCAATGAGAATAGGTTATAATTTCAGCTGGGAGGTTTGAAGTTATTTTACTGATTTGATATGACCAATGGTTTTGGCAAAGTGGTTTTGGTAAGGAATTGGTTGATTTGATTGGTCCAATGATTTCATTTTAAATTTTAGTTGTGACTATGAGCTCTAATTTGCTGTTTTGTTATTTTCCAAACTTAGCATTAGGGTTATTAGCAGGGTCACACACATCTGGTTGGTCCACAGCTTTTTGATCATCTTCGTGGTGCAATACGTTGATTTCATATTGAAAATTAATAACAAATACCAAATTTTGCTAAAATTCTGTGCACTGATTATCTGAGAACTCTAAATTGACAGAATAAATTTCCTTTAAAATAAATAAGAGTTTTTAAGATCCAATTATGTCACGGCAATAGGACTACAATGGCCATATCATTGCATATAATCTAAATTTAAGTATCTTATTTCCAATACTTTGAACAATCAGCAGAAAAATGAAATGAATCAACTTTAATTAGATTCTGTTTTTTGAATTTCTCTGTTTGAAGATTTATAACTCGCTCCCCTTGGGTTGGGACCATCTAGTACTAAAAAAGATTTATAACTCGCTGATTATTTAATAGGGGTAGAATGTCAATTTTATCCATTTGCTATATTCTTTACAATTTGATTGGTCTATCAATCCAAGTCTGTAAGATTACAATAAATAAATGCAATGTTAACACCACATCAAGATGGAAAAGCAAGTGTTAAAGAAAGCTTTGAATAACGTCCAATTATAAATTAATATTCATTCACTTACACTTTTTACTATAGGGTAAAAGTTTTATATAATGCTTTTATCTAACTGATTTGATTACCCAATTACTTATTAAACTTTAACAATGGCCATTTAAATTACTTCAGTTTTATTTATTTTGTTGTTTGATTGGCCCAATTCCATAACAAACTTACCAATAACTGTAAGTCTGGGGGAGCATCCCCTCTGCCTAGACCATGTGGTGTTCCCATTCCCTACAAAAAAGGATCTAAGAAGGGCAGCTGTCCCTCTCATCTCACAGGGCAATCTTACCAATGTGATAGATGAGCAATGGGTAACAGCTCTATCTTTAGAGATACCATCACATATTTCCTCAATTTTCCATACTAATTTGGCAGAGGTAATTGTGGAAATATGCGCTGAAGTACTCAAAAGACAACACCCTCATGAGCCTAAAGAATCTTATGAAGTCAATGGCAATGTGCTCTCAAAATCAAGGTCCATAAAGCCTTAAACCCTTGGAAACAAATCTTGACAGCCATGCACATTCAGTAAATGGACAATCAAGTGTCAAATTCTCAGCAAAATTGACAATGGCATCTGGCCATTGGGAAACATTGTCTTTGGTTAAAAACCTGTCTCAAAAACATTGGGACAAAGCTCAACGAATATGTACCTTCCAAAAAGAATCTTTCCAGTGTTAAATCCTTGGTTAAACTTGCCAATGGCATTGTGACATTGAAAAATGTTATTGTCAAGTAGAAATTTATCTCAAAAACATTGAGAACAAAGCTCAAGGGCCTGTACCTTCTAAGAAAAATGTGTTCAATGTCAAATCTTTGGCAGAATATGCTAATAGCGTTGGGTCATTGTCAAAAGTTGGCGCCAGCTCAAAACCCTTACATAATATATTAGAATCATCTTTTGATGAATCTTGCTTGTCTGAATGGATGTCAAAGTGATTAGGTGTAAGTGGGTTGGGTATCCCAAACCCGTTTCTGACCTCTTAGGACTGCCCCTATGTGAGGGTGGCCTTGTGAGGTTCCCAATGTCCGTCAGGAGAGATGTTGTCATGTTACCCATTGGAAATGCGGTAAAACTACAATTTGGGTGTCCAAGGTAAGACTGGCAACAACTTGGCCCACCATCAACAATTTCAAATACAGTTCACAATTAATTTGTTTTCCCACTTACCTGAAGTTTGCCAAGTTAGGTGAATCTTTGAGAGCCTCAATACCAAGATTTTCTAATCTATTCCCCAAATCAATCATCTAATTAAGCAGTCAAAGCACACTAAGAAAATTGACAGTTGATTTTTAAATTTAAATTTCAATAAAATTCCATATTCAAAATTTGATTTCATTCACTATGACAAAAACTAAACTCCCATTCTGATCTCACTTTTCCATGCACCTAAATCCACAGACCCTGGGTCCATGACAGTCTGGTTTGTTGCAGGGTTGTTTCTCACAATTGCAACCCCATGGCATTCATTGGTCAATTTTCTCATTACAAAATTTAACAATGTTTTTTTTAGTACTAGAACAATTTAACAATGTTCAGATAGCAGCGCCTCTGGATTTTGGGCTTGCCTTCTGGGTGTTCAGGCATCCAGACTGGCAGGCCAGTCTAAACTATATCTGCTGTCATCATGACATAATCAGCCATCAATTGCTTCTTTCATTTCCGTCATCAAAAATGAGATGGGAGATGCAGTGTTCACCATCTTTCCTTATGAATGATCAGTCAGTAGTCTGCCTTTGATTGATTGTCAGGTAAATCACCAATTTTGTAAGAAATTTCCATATGGCTTTGGAGGAATGTTTTTATGGTCCTTTTATTCCATTCACCCTCCTCCTTCTCCTCAGTCCAACCTCAAAATGGTATCTTCATGATTGGATTTACAGACTTGGCCTTGGGTTCTGTTTCTGACGCTGAACCTCTATCCCTCTTGGTAACAGGTCCCAACTCCATCTCTGAGTCTGAGTTGGTGTACTATAGCTCACCTGGCTTTGCAATTTCTTTGGTGTCTGCAGAAATGACCATATCCGCCAATAAACAAATCCGCCTACTTTTTATTGTCAGTAAAAATTAGTATCGGTGCTCATCAGGCGTCCTTTGAGGCTTTAGTTGATACTGGTGCTGTGGGTAACTTAATGAGTCTTTAGTTGGCTCAAGAGTTGGATCTTGACCTGGACTTGAGTCCTGCGGTGATGGCCGCCTCATCAGCCTCTCAGCCATCCTATAAAGTATGGCACCTAGTACTCTTCTCAGTTCACCAGTTTAGTTTTTGCAATTGCTTCTCAGCGGTGCCTAACCTTGTGTTTATGGTAATTTTAGATGTTTTTTGGTGGCGTCAACAGCATGTGAGAATTTACCTTGGATTTAATATGCTGTTGTTCTCCAACGGTCAAGCGGATGGCAAGATTTCCTTTATTGAATACCATTACTACAACACAAGGCCATGTATCAGTTATACTCTCATTTCTCCTATGGGCCTTCCGCCAGATTTTCCCGTGGCATTAATGAGATATCAAAGTATCTTTGATCCTGAGAAGGCGGACCATTTTCCCTAACATACAGAATTTGACTTGGGTTTTTGGACAACGGTGCAGGTGGTGATCTAGTATGCCCACTGTACCTTCACACAGCAGAGGAGGAGACTGCCCTCAACGCATGGTTATATAATATGCTCAAGGAAAGTTGGTTGTTCTAAAAGACATCCCCAGTTGCTTCTCCCATTGTCTTTGCCAAAAAGGCAGATAATTCCCTTTGTCCCTGCATGGATTATGGCCACCTTAATAAGATCACAGTTCATAATCCCTACCCACTTCTTTTGGAACAGAAAATCAGTTAAGCGATTGCCAAGTCATACATGTTTTCAAAACCTAATCTGTTTAATGCCTCTAATTAAATTTAGGTGATGGAAGGTCAGGAATGGCTTACCGTTATCTGGACAAAATGAGGCATATTCCAATTTTAAGGGATGCCTTTTGAGATTAAGATTGCACTCACAATATTTCAAAGGATGATCAATATTGTGTTGGGCGATCTCTGGTTCACCTGTGCGGTTTCATATATCAATGATATCTTGGTACACTCCCCTACTCATAAGCAACATGCAATGGACTTGGAGGCAGTAGTGGCTGCCTTGCATAAGGCAGGTCTGTTTGTCAAGCCATCAAAATGCAATTTTTATTAGGACAAAGTCACTTTTTTGGGCAATCTTGTCTTGAAAGATGTTTATGCTATCCCGCCCAGTAAACTGGATGCCATCTGAGAGTGGCCTACTCCAACAACGCAGAAACAATTGAGAAACTTCTTGGGCAACATCATATTCTTGAAAAAGTTTTCTCCCGTCCTATCCCAGTTATCTGCCCCACTTCTTCCCCTCACGGGCAAGAACATCCCCTTTTGCTGGATGCCTGAATGCCAACAGGCATTTGATTCAATTAAGGAGGTGTTTTTATCGCCCCCATCCTTAAGCACACAGAACCTTCTAAACCCTATATTGTGGCATGCAATGCATCTTCTGCCGCAGTAGCTCTGTCTTGTTTCAAGAGCACGTTGGTTTGGAACACCTAGTCACTTATTTCTCCATCAAGTTCTCATCCACTGAGCAACCCTGGGCCATCTACAACAAGGAGCTGGCAGCAGTGGCATGGCCTTGACCCATGTGGTATCTCTTGCAGGGCGCTCAGCATGATTTGACTGTGTATACAGACCACCAAGCTCTCCTTTACTTCTGCAAGCCACAGAAGTTGGCACACCGCCAGGTCCATACTTACTGGGATTTTTGCAGTCTAACTTTAAATAAAATTATATGAAAGGAGCATTAAATGTCCTCCCTAACTTTCTAAGCCATAATGTAAGTCCTGGGGACCAGCCCCTACAACTGGATAGGGAGCAGCATCCCTTTCGGACCAAAAGGGGGCTAAAGACCCAAGTGGACCCCCTGTTGCAGTTGGGTGACCTGGCGCACGTGGTTGATGAGCGCTGGGTGACTGCCCTTACTCCTAGAGATAATCAGATCTCTCCCCTCCCCCTCCCCAACCCTAGTAAAATTAATAGAGGGGACCTGCCAGGTGATTATGCAGGCCAGGGGCCATGGGCAGGCCCCTGGGACCTCTCACTCACCAGGGGAAACTTACCAAAATTTTGAAGAAACAGCCAGTGCTAGTATCAGAACCCAGTCTGCAAATTCTGGGCTAATGGAGCTGGTCCAGACTAGTTGGGTCCAAAAATCAGATCGGAACTTGATTCAGGTTTTGAATCAGGTTATGAGTGACTCAAATTAGTTGCCCCTACCCCCCAGAACAGATCTGGGAAGTTTGGATCACGTGGACAATCAAATTGAGAGTTTGGACCAGGTTGCAGACAACCGGGCACCAAGGCCAAAGCCCCCAGGATGAATCCAGGAAATCTGAACCATGTGAGCAGCCCAACTCGAATGGTCAAGGCCCAGATTGGTACCATTGACCTGGTCTAGCCCCAAAAATTTGGGAAAATCTGCAAAAGTTTTTTCGATTTTTGCCAAGATTTTGGGCATCCCTCCACTCTCCACCCGCCAGCCAACCAAACCCCATCGCCAATCCCCAATCCCCAATCACCCAACCCCTCAGCCCCCTCACTATGCGATTCTCCCAATACTTAAGGCAACTGCCCTACTGATGGGCAGTTGTCAGTTCATTCTCTATTCTCCCCGTGGTTTGTGCTAAACTAAAGCCCAAATACCCCAAACGCCTTGCTGCAGACTCCGCCTGTTTGTTTTTGTTGGGTTTCCCCAAGATGCGCTCACTGGTGCTAATGCAGGAAAACCCAACAAGTAGGCTGACTGCAAGGGCTGGCGTCAGCCAAGAGGACAGGGGCAGCTCCAGGCGTGACAATGGATGAGACTCCGTTCATTTTGATAAATTAAACTTAATAAAATATGAGATAAAATAGATTTTATGAACAAAAGTATTTTATTAGTATAAAAATTAGGGATATTTATAGGGTATTAGGGGACACATGGCTCTAGGATCATCATGGCTCTGTCCAAGTAGGGTTTCTCCTGGCCTTCTGGATTGCCCACTATTCTGACCCTTAATTGGATCAAGCCACCCTTGTAACCAGGTCAGGTGAGATCCCAGGTCACATGTCCCAGGGAATGAGAATATACCATTTTCTAAAATTTGGGGTAACTTATACCAAGCCCCAAATTTGATATACTGGTAGATTCAACTCTTATTATCAAATCCAATAAGCTAGCAAAGATTTACACCCCTTGAAGGGGGATGTCAATCCTTCCCCTGGACAAGGCTTACACCTAACCCAGGGAAAATCCCAACAGAGCCCCCTCCAAGCCTTGGCCTAAGGGAGCAAGTTGTGTCCTGAGGATCAGAGGACTCAAGTTCAGGGGCGTAGGGAGCCTCAGGCGAAATGCAGACCAGGTCGGTGATAGTGCCTAGTGTGGTTAGGGTTTGAAGCCAGACAAAAACATCAACTAAGGCCCTCATGGTTGACTCAGAGGTCTCAGGTATGAATAGGGTTTGAAGCTGGACAAAAGCATCAAATAAGGTCCTCATATTTGACTCAGAGGTCTTGAGGAAAATGTCGTCAACAGTGGATAGCGCAGGTGAGCGACCCCACAAGCATGGAGGATGGCCCAGTGATGGTAGGGCGTGGCCCCCTGAAGGTTTGTCTTAGGATTGGGGTGAGCAAATTCCACTCCCAGCCAAAAGTGAACCATGCGATAAGGTTAGTGAGGAAACTGCAAAGTGGGCCAGAAGGTTGGCAATGGTAATGGAGGTGACATTGGCTGGTTTCTCAGGATTCACTTCTTTGGGACTCTCATCTTCATTGGGATTGGCGCTATCCCAATTGGAGAGTCAAACCGGGAAATATAAATAATTTACTTTAATTAAATTTGGCCCAATATTGGGAGGGGCACCATCAAAATTGGAAAGCAGTAGTGTTGCCAGAAAGGAGTTATTGAGCTCTGCTTTTTTTGACTCTTGCCTGCATTGGGATCAGCGCTGTCCAAATCTGAGAGTTGAACTGTGCATTTTAGATTTTTTAGTTTTAGTAATTTGAGGCCCAATCTTAGGAAGGGCATCATCAAAGTCAGAAAGCAATATCATTGCTGGAAAAGAGACATTGAGCCTATTCTCGACAGTGCGGAGGTAAGTCCCAGGTATTTTGCCTGGCGTTTGAGTTGAATCATCACACTGATTGTATTTTAGGCTTCCCACAAAATTTTAAACTTGTCAAGATTGGAAATTGATTCTCAACTTGTCCCAACTTTGAACTGAGGGTTTCAGTTTAAAATATCCAAATAAAGATTAGAGTTAGTATTAGAATTAATTGTTTTTGAATTTTGAGCACTTGGATCATTTTGATTTTCACTTTTTGACTGAAGGATGAGTTGTAGCTTGGCCAATTTTTTCTCGATTTTGTTCAAAGCCAAAAGGTTTTTGAACATAACCCTTTCATCACAGTAAGCTGGTCCTAGCGCCCAATAGTCATCCCTATGGGTGATGTCCTCAAAAGCTTCTTCTCTCCAAGCATCCCACATCCTTTTGAACTGCAAGCTTGGTCCCTGTGATAATTTATTTCCCTTCATTAATCTCTTTATTTTATGATGCTGGCATTTTGGCTCAAGTTCATCATCTTTTAATTCCTCAGGCATTTTTAACAGGTCCAGCAAGGGCTTTAGCTGACTGGGAGCTCATAAGCAAACAAAGTCTTTGGGGGCACACTTGAAGGACTTACTTAAAAATTTGGACCCAACTGTGGTGGGGTCTTGGCCATTCCATCGGAGGTAAGTGAGAATCTAGTGTCTGGCGTGCTCACAGTGGGTTCATTATCATCTAAGGTTGAGGCTAGCACCTCAGGGCGCGCCAGGGAAGCGCCCATGTAGTGATCACCAGTTGTCAGGTTTCACCAAGATGCGCTCGCTGGTGCTAATGCAGGGAAACCCAACAAGTAGGCTGACTGCAAGGGGCTGGCGTCAGCCAAGAGGACAGGGGTGGCTCTAGGCATGACAATGGATGAGACTCCGTTCATTTTGATAAATTAAACTTAATAAAATATAAGATAGAATAGATCTTATAAACAAAAATATTTTATTAGTATAAAAATTAGGGATAATTATAGGGTATTAGGGGACACATGGCTCTAGAATCGTCATGGCTCTGTCCAAGTAGGGTTTCTCCTGAACTTCTGTATTGCCCACTATTCTGACCCTAAATTAGATCAAGCCACCCTCATGACCAGGTCAGGTGAGATCCCAGGTCACATGTCTTAGGGAATGAGAATGTACCATTTCCTTGAATTTGGGGTAACTTATACCAAGCCCCAAATTTAACATACTGGTAGATTTGACTCTTAATATCAAGTCTAATAAGCTGACAAGGATTTACACCCCTTGAAGGGGGATGTCGATCCTTCCCCTGGATAAGGCTTACACCTAACTCAGGGAAAATCCTGACAGTTTTCTTATTCAAAATTCCACCAATCGATCTAGCAAAGTGTGCCACCAACTAAATAATCATCCCAATGATCGCCAAATGGGTCATATGGTTGCTCAACCCTGCCACGCAGTGGTGGATCATATCTGCAGTAAACTGCCTTGTTCTCAATGACAGAATTGAATCTCCATCCATTTTTGCATACCCATCAAATGTGAATCCATCCATTTGCTTTGCCATCAGGTTTTCTGAGAGCGCTCCCCTATCAGAGCAGCCTCAGGGCGCCCCATCCCTGATTCCTGTGGACTTGCCCCCTACACCTGGCTCGTCCGCCACTAATCCCACCCACCTGAGGGTTCCAGAGTACCCCAACCAAGGGGGACTAGGCCCTAACGCTCATCGCGGGTCCGTTTACCCCTCTGACAGCACCCCTGCCCATGAGGTGGGCCCTGTGCCGCTCCTCTCTAGCGCACAGACTCACCTACCCATAACCAAAGGCCAGCAACTGTGAACCCTGGAGGATTCATCATCCTCCCCGCCTCTCCCAGCCTTGGGGGTTGCCCCGCAAGACTCACAGTTGCCCCCATTGCAACCATATGGTTTGCCTTGGGGGCCTTCAGTATGTTTATAAACATTGACTTTCCTCACGTCCCCACTAGATCTCCCCTTCTTCTAGTTGCACGGACTGCTGTGCCCTTGGCATTCTGGGCTCTCCGCTGGGTGCTCACACACACTGACTGGGAGCCCAGTTTGATTCTTATCAGCTGCTTCCATGACACATAACCCCGCACATTGCCCAGCAGACTCAGATGAGGCGGATCTCGTCACAGTTATTACCCCAACCCAAATCTTGTCCATTGTACCTCCTGTGGTTTCAGCAGTAGACTTAGCTCCAGATGCGCCCCTAAAATCGCTGTTCTTAGCAGCGCAGATGGCCTATGAAGAAGGGGGGAACTTTTGGAGCGGTTTTCTCTCCCAGATTCAAAGCACTCCCCTGTACTCTCTTGCTGAGGGTCTCATTCACTTTTTGGTCATGGGTTTGGGTCCCTCCTCTCCTCCAAGCTAAAGTGATCCAAGCTCATCATAATCCTCTCACAGTTGAACATCCATGAAATAAAAAAGTATTAACTTAGTCAAGCATATCTATAATTGGGCGGGATTGTCAAAGGATGTACCAGCATGGATTGCAGACTGTGTAACTTGCACGCAGTCCAAGTCAGACCAGTATAGCAGGAATGGTCTCTTACATCCCTTACAGCAGGCATAGGGTCTATGGACATCGGTGTCCATGGACTTTATTGTTGAGCTTCCCAGTTCCAACGTGTTTACAGCGGTTATATTTGGTCATAGACTGCTTCACTAAATTTTCCCTGTTTATTCCATGCTCCTCTGCCATCACTTCTGAGGAAACTGCCCGTCTCTTTGTGCGCCATGTGATCTGCATGTTCAGCCTCCCTCAGGAGATTGTCAGCAACTGTGGGTCCCAGTTCACAGCACAATTATGGAATGAGCTCTTGGTGAGCTTGAAGATCACGCATTGCCGCTTGACTGTGTACCATCCACAGTTGGATGGACAAACATAACAGGTCAACCAGATCCTGGAACAGTACTTGTGGTTCTATGCTGAAGCTGCTCAGGATACCTGGGCAGATGACCTCCCCCTTTCCCAGTTTGCATATAACAACAGAACCCATGCGTCCATGGGGTTTCCCCATATGAGGATACCTTGGGATACAACCCCTCATTCTCAGTCAGCCCAAGCTTCTATCTGGAGGTACCAGCTGCCACCAAACATGCTTAGCACATCTGGGTCACACAGTCCTTGGTTCAAGAACACTTAACTAAGGCCATAAGTGACTACAACCGGTTTGAAGATTGGAAGTGGCTCCCAGCTCATGAAATATTGGTGGGTTCATATGTCATGCTTGAAATGCGTCACTTGTGGATGCAGGTGCCCTCGTGTAAGTCTGCAAGTTATTGCTTGGGTCCCCACTTGGTGGAGGAATATTTGAGTAATAATGCTTTCCATTTGAAATTGCCACTTTTTTTGAAATCAACACCCAGTCTTCCATGTGTTTCGGTTGTCCCCATTCAAGGGGGAAATCCCCTCAGATCCAGAGCCTATTGTGATCAAGGGTGCGGAGGAGGCTGAAGTAAAGGTTATCCTGGCTTCCCACAAATATCAGTGATCTGTACAATATATCATTGCTTGGAAAGGCTATCCAGCCTAGAGAACAGTTGGATCAGGGCTCAAGATTGTGCAAACTGCTTGGAGCTGGTCAAGGTTTTTCATG
Source organism: Massospora cicadina (assembly GCA_022478985.1). Taxonomy (NCBI): domain Eukaryota; kingdom Fungi; phylum Entomophthoromycota; class Entomophthoromycetes; order Entomophthorales; family Entomophthoraceae; genus Massospora; species Massospora cicadina. The sequence continues at coordinate 10,650 of JAKSZP010012873.1, forward strand.
CCACCCACTTAGAAGCTCCCCATCCTTACCCAAAGATTGCTACTTTAATGCGATCAAGTTGCCCAAGGCCCACAAAAATGTGGCCCTCACTTAGTTCCCTGGTGGTGGCGCCCCCATTTGGAAAAATGGAAGGCAATGTAAGCCTGGGGGAGCTTCCCCTCTGTCTAGACCAGGTGGTGTTCCCATTCCCTACAAAAAAGGTCCAAGAAGGGCAGCTGTCCCTCTCATCTCACAGGGCAATCCTGCCCATGTGGTAGAAAAGTGATGGGTAACAGTTCTTCCTTTGAAGATCCCACCACCTGTCTCCACAATTACCTCTGCCAAATTAGAATAACAAACCGAGGAAATCTGCGCTGAAATACTCAAAAGATAAAACCCCCAATGTGCCTAAAGTTCTTATAAGTTGATGTCAATGAGCCCTCAAAATCAAGGTCTGGAAGCCTTAAACCCTCAACAAAGCCTGACAGCCACGCACATTCAGTAAATTTAGAATCAAGTGCCAAATTCTCAGAAAAACTTGCTAATGCTATCAGTCCATTGGGAAACATTGTCTTTGGTTCAAAACCTGTCTCAAAATATTGGGATAAAGCCCAACAGGCGTGTACCTTCCAAGAAGAATGTGTCCAGTGTCAAATTCTTAATTAAACTTGCCAATGGTATCAGGCCATTGGGAAATGTTGTTACCAAGTCAAAACTTACCTCAATAACATTAGGAGCAAAGCCTGTTGGCATGTGACTTCTAAGACAAATGTGTTTAATGTCAAATCTTTGGCAGAATTTGCTGATGGAATTGCTTCATCATCATAAGTTGTTACCAGCTCAAAACCCTTCCCCTTATATTAGAATCAAAGTTCAATGAATCTCACTTGGCTGAATTGATGTTAGAGTGACCAAGTGTGGGTGGGTTGGGTATCCTGAACCCTTTTCCAACCTTGGGACCACCCCTATGTGGGCTAGCCTTAAGAGGTTCCCATTGCCCATCAGGTGAGATGCTATCACGCTAACCATCAGAAATGCAGTAAAACTGCAATTTGGGCACCTGAGGTAAAATGACAGCGACTTGGCCTGCAACTGACAATTTCAAAGCAGTTCTAAATTTGTTTTCCAACTCTCTTGAAGTTTGCTGGGTCAGGTGATCTTTGAGGGCCTTAATCCCAAGGCTTTACTAAGCTATTACCAAATCAATTGTCTATTTAATAGTACTAGATGGTAAAATCAATTGTCTATTTAAGCAGTCATAACACTAAGAAAATTGATGGTTGATTTTCTAATTTTTAGATTTTAATAAAATTCTGTACCCAAAATCTGATTCTTTTCTCTATGACAAAAATTAAACCTCCCATTCTGATCTCACTTTACCCTGCACCTAAATCCACAGGCCCTGGGTTCATGACAGCCTAGTTTGTTGCAGGGTTGTTTCTCCCAAATTATGACCCTGTGGCATTCATTGGTCAATTTTTTTATTACACAGTTAATTTCATTCAGGTAGCAGCACCTCTGGCATTTGGGCTTGCTTTCTGAGTGTTTGGGCATTAAGACTGGAAGGCTATCTAGACTTTATCTGCTGCCATCATGACAATAACCAATATATGATAATTTAAACACATCAAATTATGATATCATACCATTACTCATATGTTGAACATACATCAGCCATTTGACATATTCATGCCAATAAGTATAATATCAATTGGTTAATTCATTAGCCAATGCATGCATAATTTACTAAATTGCTATCCACAACAATTTATTATAGTTATTTTATTAGCAATGTATGCTAAATTTACTGATTGCCATCTAAAATAATTCATTTTAAATATAAGTGACTTTATCAGTAAATCTATGCAAAATGATAGCTATCTATCATGATTTAAGCTCATCACATTTTAATTTAATACTTGCCTAGACTTTGAACATACCCCCAGCCATAGGATATATTCACGGCAATATGTATAATATCAATCAGTTATTTATATTGGTCAATGCATGATAAATCTCCTGATTGCCATCTACAATAATTTATTTTAATCTGAATGGTTTTTGTTAAATCTAGCTGATTCTATTGGTCAATGCATGATATATTTACTGATCACCATATAAACTAATTTGGTTTAAATCTAATTGCTTTTATTGGTTAATCTATGCAAAAATGATAGCCATCTATAATCATTTAAGCTCATCATGCTATGATTAATACTTGACTGGATTTTGAACATACCCCCAGACATAGGACATATTCATGTCAATAGTACATATTAATATCATTATGTATAATATTGATTGTTTGATTTTTTAGCCAATCATGCTAAATTTACTGATTTCCATCTACAATAATCTTTTTTATCTAGTTGACTTTAAAGATTGATCTATGCAAAAATGATAACCATCTGTAATGATTTATTTTATCACACTATGGTTCAAACTTGCCTAGTTTTTTAACATAACCCCCAGTCATAGGACATAATCACGCATAAAAGATTTCTCAGAACAAAGATAAGTACTGTTTTTAACTCCTATCTCATT
>JAKSZP010012874.1:0-13147 GCA_022478985.1 Massospora cicadina
TAATTCTTTGTTACTACAATTTGGGTCGTTGGTGGTATCTGTACCAGCAGTAGTTTTGGCAACCAAAACTATGACATTCTATTTGGGACAAAATTTCTATGCAAGTACAGAGTTAAATAAAACTTTGAGAATAATTCATTAACCATATTAGGTCAGACGTTATTATTGGTATATCAGAAGGAGGTGAAGCTCCACTAAATAGGAGAAAAAACTTCATCAATCTAATATATAATGATGGCATTGTCCTGAATTGATTCCAATTAGTTGGTCCTATGCGATGATAAATGCTGACGGAAATCCTAGAGAACTGGGGAATCCCACTGAGGACTAAGAAGAGAGGACCATACAGCCAGGATTGCAGATGATAGTTGACATGGGGTTGACATTAGAAATACCTGAGCTGTTGTATGGGGAGGTCTGAAGCCCCTGGAAGAAGTCCAGAGTGGAGCCTTGGGTATTTCTTGGATAATAATGCCGGGCCACGGAGAAAATTGAGTTATCCTGGAAAATTTAAGTGAAAAACTGATGAAGATCAGGAAGAATCAAATCATTACATTTGTTAATCTGATCCCATGGCTGAATTGAGGAGATTTCACAAATTTGGGACTCTCAATGTAAATGAGAATATCAGTCAGAGTAACCAAGAGTATCAACCTGATGGTTGATTGAGAGCAACTTGCTAATCTGTCAGAAGGCTAGCAAAAGGAGGTGCTCATATTGTTTGAAAGTATTGGGAAGTTTTCACTCAGGCTGACCACGATTTGGGATGTGCAAAAGATGTGATCCACAAGATCAACACTGGGGAAAGTTTGCTGATCAGGATGAGACCAATCTGATGTTCAAAAGCTGCTGAAGCAGTAGTGGAAGTTGAATACAGCAAACTAGTGAAGCATGGGATTCTAGTTCCGTCGTCAAGCCCCTGGGAGAGTCCAAAACTAAACTGAAGAAAAAGGATGCTCCATCTGGGTGGCTCGACTACCAAAAGCTGAATAAGATTATGAAGAAGGATTTGTATCCCATACAAAGAATTGACGATGTGCTAAACTGATTTAAAGAAGCAAAGTATTTCTCCATGATGGATCTAATCTCAGGATATAGTAAATTGACTTTCCAAAAGAAGATCAAGAAAAATGTGCGTTTTACACCATGCAGGGGCTATACCAACTGACGAGGATTTCCCAGGATCTATATAATGCGCCTGCAACGTTCCAGAGGGCCATGGACACTATACTGAGAGACTTGAAGTTGTCATGCATCTTGGTATACTTAGACAATATAAATGTGTTCAGTAGGACGTTTACTGATCACCTACACCACTTGGAATAAAAATACAAGTGACTGTCTGCGGCTAACCTGAAGATTAAGCTGAGGAAGTGTCACTTTTAAAAAAAGAATTGAAATATTGGATTTGTGATCAACTCTATTGGATTGCAGTCGCAAGCCCAGAAGATAGAAGTCATAGAACGGATTGCTGTGCCAAATAGTGTATGAGACATCCAAGTGTTCCTTGGGATGGTCTAATACTACAGAAGATATATTTAGGACTTCGCCCAGGTAGCCAAGCCCTTATTCCATATGTTATAGGATTCAAAAAAGTTATTTGTATGGAATTAAGAAGCCCAGGAATCCTTTGATGAGCTACTCCAGTATTTAGTAATTCTCCGATTTTGTAATATCCGAATTTTGATTAAGTATTTATTATACAAACCGATGCTTCATTAATGGCAATTGGTGCCATACTAAGCCAAGTAGATGAATTTGGGGATGAACATCCTGTGGAGTATGTGAGTCAGACACTCTCAGCCACTGAGAGTAACTACACCATAACTGAGCGTGCATGCATTGTGGTCATTTACGCCTGTTAAAAAAATTTGGGTGTATATCCACAGAATGCACTTTAAAGTGGTGACAGACCAATATTCGTTGCGTCAGCTCCATAGTTTAAGAGAACTAGAAGGACGACTGGCCCATTGGGCACTTAAGCTTCAGGCTTATGATTACAAGATTGTTCAGGGAGCGGGGGCTTCTCATCAGAATGTGGATGGGTTATTGCAGTTACCAATGGTACAGATGGTATACCTGCAGGTGGATGAGCTATCCCAGAGAATGGTTGACAGAGAAATTGGGAGTGAGCCCAAAGAAATCCAAGGGGCGCTTTGAAAAGCAATGGAAAACACTGAGACCATAGATGGACATGTATTTAAGACAATTTTCAGGAAGCAGTTATTATTCCCAAAGCTGTCAGAAAGAGCAGCTATCATTCAAGCAGCTCATAAGGTTGTCAGACATGAAAGCCTGAGAAAAACAAACAATCATATTTGACAGTACTACTGGGAGTCAATCAACTACAATATTGCAGACTATCTAGCTTGTTGTGTGAAGTGCCAGCTGCACAAGCCGAATATAAAATACAACTGGATACTGACTGGTCTGCCCTGGATTTTCCTGGCATATGGTGTCCATTGATGTGATGGGAACGCTGACAATGAGCACAGGGGAAGTTAAGTCCATAATAGTTGCCATCAACCATCTGACAAGATGGATTGAGATGAAGGCCCTGGACAAAGTAGATGCTACCAGCACCGCGAGGTTCATCCTGGATCAAGTAGTATATCAACATGGATGTCCGCAGGTCCTGCTTAGCAATAATGGGACAAACTTCACGTCTCATGAGATCCTATGATTGAATGAGATAATGGGGATCAGAGGAGTCGTGTCAGTACCCTACCAGCTGGAGACAAATGGACTGGTAGAAAGAGTGAATTGAACACTGGCTGTGATGCTGAGGAAGCTGGTCGCAGGAAGAACTTCTTCATGGGGAATGTACCTGAGTTTGGTGACGTTCGCCTACAATATCAGTCATCATATGGTGATGGGAAAAATTCCGTTTGTGTTATATGGGAGGAAGGCCGCGTTGCTGCTGATTTTATACTCGTTGGTGGAACCAACATTGGGGATGATTGCTGAACAAAATCTTGAACAAACTGATGTGTATCCTGACTAATATGCAATTGCAAGCATTCAATATTACGTTAAAGAAAAGGATACAAGCGAAATTGAAAGATAATAATAAATGACTGGCCTTAGCAGAATATCAACTAGGCGAAAGTTTAGCCTATTGCGATATGCATAGTTTTTGGAAGAAGAAGCAAACTAGATGTGTTGTGGTTGGGTACAATTGAAGTTATCGCTAAGATGGCAACTAATGCCTACTCCATCAAGAATCTCTTGGATGATAGAGTTGTGAATTAAATCCTTGCTAAGTATTTGAAGTGATGGATCAATGAAAAAAACAAAAGAGTTTGTGAAGGACCAATGAACCATTAAGTTGGTCATGTTCTAATGATTAGGTCAAGTCCAAAAAGGACCTCTGAACCAATCTAGATGGTTAGGTCCAAAAAAGGACCTCCAAACCATAGAAAACTGGTAGGTTTAGGTACTCAGGACCCAGTTGGGGTAAAAATAGTGAAAGATGGACCACTGAGCTAAAACAAGGTCAAGTCCCATAAGAAAAATGAAGAATAAAGATATTAAATTGATAAAAGATATTGGAAAAAAAATTATAAACCGCATAGAAAAACTGATATAGTTTTATAGCTTTTATTTTTTATTAATTGTCCTTGATATGATGAATCTGCCTATGTCGCCTCTTGGAGGAGAGAGGATAAATCATGGTAAGAATGAATAGCCCATCAAAATTGATGTGATAATTGACATTAGCGAGGGAAAGACCTACACAAAACCAAGTTCTTTGAGTGGATGCAGATCCCTGAGAGAAAGTGACTAGGGTAAGGGAAATTAAAATGTTGGAAGAAGCCAATTGTGAAACCCTGGAGCGGGAAGGAAAGTAACAGTATAAAAAGAGGCATTCAGTGAATAACTCCGAGTAATCCTGATATGGTACTGGAGCCAGAAGATTAGTCTTGAGTTCCTGATGACGGGCTTCATCAAGAAACTGGACATATGGGCTGGCAGCAAATAAGGGATGCTTGATGGGGTTGCATAATTATGCCCCCTACTAATGCCATCAGTGGAAGATACCAATGGAAAGCTCTGGAAATGAGATAGATGTGCAGGGAGCAAATGGCATCCTGCAAGCAATGTCACGGGCTTCTCAGAAGCTGAAGCTGAAGGAACGATGAAACCTTGGAGAGCTGGAAGCTTTGTGGACCAACTTCAAAGAACTTGGCCATCAAAGCAAAGAGCATAAGAGTCGATATCCTAAAGTAAGATGTTCTCAAGATCTTAAAGATTCAGCGCTAAGGAGAAAGCCTCAGTGACTTGGGCCCATAGTTCAGCATAGTGGAGCTCAAAATGAATACTATTACCGATGGTGAGCTTTTTTTTAGTATTAGATGGTCCCAACCTGAGGGAGGGATTCATTGATGTTTATTGAATTACGCCTGGGCTCCTAAGAGCCTGAGGCGAGGGAAGGGGAGGGAGGAGGCATCGAGAAAGGGAGGAAGGTTTGCGCGCCAGAGCTTTGTTGCAGTGACAACTGAGCGGGGGAGGGTTGGCGACATAGTGCAGACCTTCAGGGCCATCTCAAAGTGTACCTGAAAGTGATTGATCATGTGTGGAAGGGTCACCACCTGCTGGTCAAAATCAGCGCGAAGGAAGGAGTTATGGATGGTCCAGATGGCTGTGGCATAGGCGAGGACACGGAGGGGTCAGTGGCAACCAGGAAATGTCTGCTCGAACATGAGGTCTTGCACAGGGTGTCCAGACCAGGGCTGAGCATGGAGGAGCGCGCGGGACTTTGGCCAAAATGTGGCGACACCTGAACAGGTGAAAAAACGACGTAGGTGGGAGTCAATAGGCTCTGCACAGTGGGGCAGCTTTGGTGCTGGAAGATAGGGCCAGTCCGGTCCCCTGTCCTGTATGAACAGTGGAGCACCCTCTATAAGGTGTTGGACGCCTTTGCTGACAGAATGGGGTGATAGACGTCCTTCCACAATTCCTTAAGGTTGAATCTCATGGAGGGTGGGAGGATCTCAAGGAGTCTTGGGCGGATGGGAGGACGATCTTGGGGGTTGAGGCGAGTTGTGACAACTTGTCCATTGTGCAAAATTGCATGGCAATGGGGGCTGAGGCCAGGGCCTTCCCTTCTGTATGGGAAGGCATGGTGGATCCGCGCGCCTATTCGTTTCAGGGCGAGGAGAGCCTGGTTCCAGTAGGGGGATGAGGATGGTTTCAGGTGATGGCCTGGGTGGTTTGTGAGCCACTCCCCTAATGAGGTCATAGATGCTCTAGGAAGACCCAGAGCTGCTGACGCTGACTGGCGGAGGGCGGGCGCCCATTGGGGCATGAGGGTCGCGTCCCAGCAGACAATCGGCCAAAGGAACTTCAAGAAGATTGTGGTGGCGTGGGATCGCGTGTCCAGAAGCCCTAGGCCCCCTTCATTGCAGGGTCAAGCAATGGTTGAGAGGGCCATTGGTGGATAGTTTGAGCCCCAGATCCAACAGCGGAAGAGTATATTGAGCCGCGTATAAAAGGCATCTGTGAATGGGCAGACGTGCGCTAGGGAACCAGACTTTGGAGAGGAGGAACACATTGGCCATCAGAGCTTGACCCTGAAGGTGATGTGCCACCGGTTCCAGCTAGAAATCCTGGAGCTTACTGCTGCGAGGAGCAAGTCCTCATTGTCTTTTAGCGCAACTCCTTGTTGGTTGGTGAGAACGCCCAGGTGACGGAAGGTACCACGCACAGGTTCAATACCAAATGGTGGGGGGAAGGTGAGGGAGCAGACCTGTACAACTGTTGTCTTGGAGGTGTTGACCATGCCGTTGGACGCCTTGATGTACCTCTCAATGGTCACAGCAGCGAGGGCAACATCCCCAGGGCAGCCAAATGCAATGGCGGTGTCATCTGCAAATGCCATGGTGCGGGTGGGGGCTTTACCTGGGACCAGAATCCCTGTTAGCTTGTCCTGTAAGGAGGCCAAGAGGGGGTCAAGGGTGATGTTAAAAAGGATAAAGCTCAGGGGGTCCCCTTGCCGGAGACCTTGTCCAACTGGTACTGCCACTGTAAAACCCTTTGGCGACAGGACTCTGGTGTGGAGCTGGTCATAGAGCGCTGATATCCAGCGCCTAGCTGCGGGGGGGAGATGGAAGCGGGCCAGGGAAGAATCAATATACTTCCAGGCCACCCGATCATATGCTTTCTCCATATCCAGGAGAGCCACAAAGCCATTCACCTTACGAGAGTTAGCAGTCAAAGTCATGTAAAGGTCATTATAGTTGTCCCATAACGACCTCCCGGAATAAAACTGTGCTTGGATGGGGAGAGTCGAGGTGACACCCATTTGGTGATGCGGTTGGCCAGAAGCTTCGTGAAGAGCTTGTGGTCTGTGTTGATCAACGCTATGGGGCGCCAGGTCGCCAGGTTCTCATGGTATGACTTCTTGTGAATGAGGGTCTTGATTGAGCCTCTGGAGTCGGGGAGGACCTCGCCATTCACCAAGAGTGCAGCGAAGAGGTCGCGGAGGGTTCTGGACATCATGCAGGTTCCAGAAGGTACACCTCAAAGGGTATTCCTTCTGGGCCTGGGGCTTTAAGCCTTGGGGATTTCAGAAGGGTTTCCATCACCTCCTGGATGGAAATAGGCGCCAGTAGAGCCTCATCAGCCCGTGGGTCAATGGGCGGCTCTGGAGCCCGCCACAGGAAGTCTTGGATGTCCGATGGGTCCACCTGGGTGGCATGGAAGAGGCTGGAGTAAAAGCGGTGTAGCTCCTGCGTGATTTCCTCCTTATCTGAAGTGGTTGTAGTGCCAATCTTCAGTGCAGTGATATCCTGTGCTGTTGACCCGGATTTCTGTTTCTGAAAGAAGAAGCGGGTGGGGCGTTCCCATTGAGCATAGTAACGAGATGTTGTAAAGTTTGCTGCTCATTCTTCCTGCAGTGTGAGCTCCAAGCGGAGTGCTTCCTGCGCCGCTTCCCAGTCTTCCTACCAACTGGGAGAGGGCGAAGGCTGGCAGTTTCGCTCCAGATGTCTGATTCTGGCTTCCGCCCTTTTGAATCTGGCGCGAGTGCGGTCATCTGGGCTTTGGCACAGTTGTAAGCAACGCGGGTGATGCCCTCCTTGGTCATCACCCATCTAGCCTTGTGGTCAAGCAGGTGGGGTAGGGGGGAGGTGAGAGTCTCCCGGATGGTCATAAATAGCCTCTCCTTAGTGAAGGGGTTGTTGAGAAGAGCTGGGGCAACCCTAGGCCAGAACCTACTCTACAGTCTAAACGTGGTGGTGAGGCAACGGTGAGTGACCTGTGATCACTCAGATGGTTGTCACGACAGATGGGAGAGGAGACGCGGCCAATTAGCAGGGGGCCAATCAGTGACATATCTATGCGTGACGCTGATTGGAAAGCTCCTCCATCATACTGGATCCTAGTCATGCAACCTAGGCCAGACGCGGAGGGTGAAGCGCATCCATAAAGCCACTCAGGCAAAGGAAATCCTGGAGGCGACTTGATCCAGGGCGTTCCTTTGCTGCAGGGGGGTAAGAGTCACGGACGCGACTTATGGTTGTGTTGAAATCTCCCAAGAGGACTGTATTCCGTGGGAGATTGAGTCGGATGAGCTCTTCCAAGAGCCGGATTTGCTCCTGACCTGCATTAGGCAGGTAGATGTTTGCAGCGAAGAAAGAGAAGTCAGGAGTGGTGAGTTTGGCCAGCATGAGGCGGCCACCTAGATATTGTGAAAAAGAATGGGTTTTAACCTGGGGATTCAAAACAATAAGGGCGGCATGGTTTGTCCAGAAGGAGTTTCCTCCAAACTGTTCATTCCATGCAGATTGTTCGTGAGGGAGGATATGGGGCGCCTGGACAGCAGCGATGTCAATATGTGCTGACCTGAAGTTGTGGAGGAGGTGGGCTCTCCACTTAAAGTCCGCAACCCATTCGCGTTGATGGATTGCAGGGCCAGGGTGCTGCCGTGGGGACTCATAGCTGTTCCCCTCCATGTCCTGGGGGGTTGCCAGCGCTTAAATCTGATGCTGTGAGGCGGCTAGTTTCGAGTCCTTTAGCTTGACTATTAGCTGCTTCCGTGAGGAGCATCGAGGGTTCTGAGGGGAAGGAGAGGGGGGGGCGGAGGCCCAGTAAACCAGCCTAGGATGCTGCCCCCGCTCTGTTGCAGGGGAAGGACCTGAGGGTGCTCAATGGCAACTCCGCGGTGTCCCCATTTGATGAGTCTGAGTCCATATTCACTTCCTCCAACACTGCAAAGGAGCCGCGCAAAAATGGACTGTGGGGTTGGGGTAGGACTCTTTGAGGTGGCACTTCTACCGCAGGCCGCGGGTTGCTAGTCCATGCTGGTGGGCATAGCTCCATTGGGAGCTGAGGGTTGATGCGATAAATCGCTGGTGGAGGTTGGTGGGGGTGCAACGGAGCCCTGAGTGGGGGTGGCTGATGAGGGGCGCCCTGTGGGAGATGCCTTGCGCTTGGTAAGAGAGGGAGTTGACTCTGGGAGATTGGAGGGGGTGCCCACTGGAAGGGGGGCATGAGCGAAGGTATCCCATACCAATAGTGGGGTTAGCTGTTTCAACTGCTAGGCGTAAGGCCTCAGGGGACAGGTCTTAAATGGGAATCCATTGTGTGGGTTGTGGAATTGCTGCTGCGGCCACGTGGGATTGTTTTTGGCCTGGTTTAGGCCCCTGGGTGGTGGCTAAGAGGGCTTATTTTTGAGCTGTGCAGCCACTATACAGGTGTCCAAGGTCGTTACACCATGAACACCGGGGGCACGTCTGATCAGGATCGACAAAAAAGATCTCAGGGCATGCCCCAACTACTGCCACACGAGGAATAACCTCAATGTTGCGGGATACAATGGGGAGGGGATGAACGACGCCCTAGCAGTGCGAGCTCTTTGAGTGGGAGCATAGTAAGAGGGGACGCTAAAGTCCACTGAAAGAACAGACCCAAACTCCATTAAACCACGATGGAGTGCCAGTTGAAGAGACTCAGGATTAACAGTCGTTGGTAGGTTGGAAAAAGTAACCCATGAAATTTTTTCCAGGTGAGAGCGTGTACAGGAGATGCAAAGAGATCCACGCGGAATAATGACCTGGAGGGTGGCAGAATGGTCAGCAAGGGCAGCTTCAGTGAAGCCCACATCGATATAGTGGCCCTCCACTGATTCATGGATGGTGGTGTTAATCGGGAATGTCTCCGTGATTGCTGCAAAGTATGAGAAGTAATCCTCCATATAGAATTCAACAGGGTTATGCCCATAATAAAGGCGACTTGCGTGGGAGAGGGTTGAGCAAGGTAGAGCTTTTTGCGTTCTAGTTTCGGCCAATTTCTTCTTAACATCAGCAATAAACGCCACTTCACGGGGATCAGCTTTGGGTAGCGTTGGTGCCAAAAGTTTTTCCACGCCCCAGTGGCTTCTTTGGTATGTTTGTGTTTGCTTTGGGCTGCAATCATGGGTTGAGTGTGAGCTGGTGGTTTGGACAAGTTTGCGGAGTTCCCCTGTTGCTGGAATGTTGCAGAAGTTTCTGGCATCATATTGAATTGAGGGGCGGATTGTTGGGCTTCACTAAATTGGGGAGGCCCATCCAGATTGGAATTAACTCCAGACAATTGGGAGGAGGGCGATGTTTCATCACCATCCCAATATATTTGGGTAAATTCAGCCTGAGTATTTGCTGTGATTTTGTGGGCAAAACTCACTAGCTGATTGGTGAATTGGTCATTTTAAGCATATGGAGATATAGTGCCAACTTGAGAAGTGCCGATTATGGGGTTTAAATGGGATGGGTGAGATTGGAACTGGTGTGAAGTTTCAAAATCCGAACCATTTGAATCCCCATTGGGAAGAGTAGATTGTCTTAATTTGGTGCTTAGTGAACCAGAATGTGCGGCTAATACAACCTTACATCTGAGGGTTTGGGGGCCAGGTGATTGTTGGAACTCGCTAAATTGGGGAGGCCTATCCAGATTGGAATTAACTCCAGACAATTGGGAGGAGGGCGATGTTTCATCACCATCCCAATCTATTTGGGTAAATTCAGCCTGAGTATTTGCTGTGATTTTGTGGGCAAAACTCACTAGCTGATTGATGAATTGGTCATTTTAAGCATATGGAGATATAGTGCCAACTTGAGAAGTGCCGATTATGGGGTTTAAATGGGATGGGTGAGATTGGAACTGGTGTGAAGTTCCAAAATCCGAACCATTTGAATCCCCATTGGGAAGAGTAGACTGTCCCAATTTGGTGCTTAGTGAACCAGAAGTGCGGCTAATCCAACCTTACATCTGAGGGTTTGGGGGCCAGGTAGCTGGGTATTGCCCCTCATGGGGGGAGCCAGAAACACGGCGTCAGCAATAATAGATAGGGATGAATTAGCTGACACAATGGGGGAGGTGAATGCCTGGATGGGCTGAGTTGCATTCAACTGAGCAGACGCTATTAAAACAACATGGGTAATGGCCTCCTTGGTTGGAGGGGGCCCAGCGGGTTGGTGGGAGGCAGCGCACACAGAGCTGTTGGGCGTGCAGGTTGCAGAAGTGCGATCAGGTGAACTGGCGCTAGTTGAAGTAGCTCCAGGTTGGGGTGGTGCCTGCTTTCACGGCCGCTGCTTGAGGGTGGGTGATTCTGGTTGACCCTGAGGATGGTAACCGAGGGTTCCTTCATTTGGGGGTGGTGCTGGCTCGTTTGGCCGAGCCCGCGGGTTCTTTTGCGGGGTTTTCCGCCATATTTGCTAATAGTTTTCTTAAATCCCTTTAGTGAAGCTAAATTTCAAGGCTGAGATGATTTTCAAAAAGTGATGCTTAGCAGAAAGAGAATCTACCAATGGTGAGCTTGGTAGCCAGGACAGCGGGTTTGTAGCCTTGTTCAAGTTGGAATAGAAACTCAGGAAGCAGGTCTGACTAAAAAAAGCAATCAAGAGCTAAAGGCATAATCTCAGGAGCATCCATGATGATGGTCAATGCATCTGCGAAAAGAGCTAAATCCAGGAGAATTTCAAATTCCAGATTTGGAATTGATGACAGAGGAAAAATTGGTTGAGAGTTGCTTAAAAGATTGCAAACCTAATTTATAGAAAATTGGTTACCATTTCCAGTAATTTGATGGAAGTACTAGCCGCTGGCGCTGGACTAGGCGTATGAGTCCTGGAAGGACCAAAAAAAGAGTTCTGTCGCACTTCCCAACTCATCTGCTGGAAGAGCTGAAGAACTTGATCAGACAAACTATTTAGAAGCTGCTGGTACCACAACTCGGAATTTGACATATGTGCTGGACAAGAAGGGGATGTCAGACTTATATGAAAGGCGACATTATGCACTATACAACCCATTAAGCTCCAATTTCGGAGAAATTAATATCAAAAGGATGGGATAAGCTTACCAAGAGAAGAATCAGGAATGACTTGAGCCAAGAGGTTATGAGAGAAATAACTAGGGCAAATGTAAAATAAGTATTCTTAATTGGGCCGGAAATGAACATCAATGGCAAGAGTCTCCTTTTTGGGATGAGGATAAAATCAGGAAATTGAGGACGCCAGACCAAGAATCCTGAATATGACAGTAAGTCATATGCCCTGATGAGGGTGGGTAAAATGGATCCTGTGACTAATATTATCACAAGTAAATCAATCAGCCTGGCACAACAGTTGATTGTGGGGGACCACACTCTGAGTAGGCAGTAGCAAGGAGGAAGAGAGCCACATGCTGAAGGGCATCCTGAGCAGTGTTGAGTATTGATAATTGTACTCTGCTTGAGTTAAAGAATTATTTGACTGAGTGTCAGCAGTGGTGTTCTCATGCCCCAGTCTTTTTCTCGCTGGAAATCTAGGCAAGAGGGGGGATGTGTTGGGATTTTTGCCCATATTCCCAGCCTGCTAGACTACCAGGAATTTATAGGGGATAATTCCCTAAGTCAAGGTGAATTGGAAATCAGTTGGCCCAAATTTTTGAGAAACTATGATTGGGGGATTTTAGGATATTCACCTGGTCATATCCATTATGAATTGATCTGGAAGTATACTTAAGGTCTCGTTGGGTGGAGTTGCCAAAGAAATAGGGGTATCTGATAGTGATTAACTATCTGGTGTACTGATTGGGATTGGTTGGGTTTCATCCTTTACTGATTGGGAATGAGTAGTAAGTTGCGAGGCGAGTGATGCCACCTGCAACTAGTGAATTAATCAGTTGGTGCGTGACCTTCCTTAATGGATAATAAGTCCCATTAACTAAGCAGTTCATTAGCCAAATATGGTTAGTTCGCTTGAATCAAGAGGAAAGCGTTAGGGACACGTTTTCTGACTCTTTCCGTTTAGGTCTCAAGGATGTCCAATGATAGAATCCTAGTAAGGATGGGGAAGAGTATCGCTGCCAAGATGAGGATGGGTGATTCAATGTCAATGGCTGCCGTTTCATCAAAGAGGTGTCAACTGAGGGTTAGACAACCAAATACTCACTATAAATCCCATAGATTCACTAATAAAAAACCCAGAGTTTAATACAGAGCTATATAGTTCTATAGTTTTCATCCGGTATATAGCTTAAGTAGTAAACTATTATCAGCTTTCAATTGCTCTATTCTTCTCAAGGATATTATTGCTGTGTGCAATAATTTTGAGACTCTTTTAATGAAAAAGAGTAAAGATCAGAGCGGGGATTTAGAGAAGTAAAACAATTGGGGATTGCTGCTGACTGTGTGTTAGATGGAAGAGACTGTCACCAGGGAATCTCAGAGAAGATTGGGTTGGAAATAACGATAGAAAAATTCCTAAATCACGGCATATCAAGTGTTTCAATCAGGAATACTGGCCAAGCGTTGGGCCAAGATATAAGAATTCCACTCAGCTATGGATAATAGTCATCATACTATTATCAACCAAAAAATCATATACTGTACAACATGGATGAAGTGCACAAGAAACTGAACCACTGCAGTAATAAGTTTATTGGGGCTGTTTGCCAATAATAACCCAAAAACAATAAATTTTTACACCATGAATTCTTTTTTTGGTTAGCCAAGGTTTGATTGCAGCCAAATTCTTAAATCAAAGCTATAGGCGCTTGTTCACGGGTGTTGCACTCCTTTAAATGTGGAGTCATGATCTTGTGGCAGTGCTGTTGGGGCAGGATTGGATATGGATCACTTTCTGTTGGTTGATGGCTTCCTCCATGGAACTCCCATATGAGTACA
>JAKSZP010012875.1:0-13111 GCA_022478985.1 Massospora cicadina
AGGCTAGAGACCATGTACGGCCCACAGAAGAAAGGTGGGATGGGGCTGCTCAACTTCACGGAAAGAGCAACGCAAATCCTAGGCTCATGGATAGCCTCCATGACGTCACCCAACCATCATCCCTCCACTGGACTAAGGCAGCCCAAACCAATTTTGCAAGGGCACTACATCTGAGGTCCCCCTCCAACCTGAAGACCCTGATGAAGTACCTTGTAACACACCCAAACGCCACTGGACCACATAACACAAATCGGTATTTCAAACGCATCCTATACAACCTAAGACAAGGAAATTGGAGTTTCTCATATGTACAGCAATCCGAAGACAATCACCCTCAAACTGGATATGTGCAACTCCACAGAGGACAAACGGTGTCTAATGCGCCCAACCCATTACCACCCTTCCCTCTGTCCAGGATCGACTACCTAGACCACCAAGACATCCCATATGATCTACAAACCCAAAAACAGGTGTGGAATCTCGTCACCTGTCCCCTCCTATCCCCACAAGTATGCTCCACAATGTGGTGATACATGCGCCGCACTTACAGAACAGCTGAACGTACTTTCTCAATGTTTGATACATGCGCCATCTGTGGCGGACCCAACACACTAGCACACCGCCTGGAAGAATGCCCGCCATCTGCGCATATCGGGCCAACGTGATGCACTTGTTTCAACGATCACCTACAACCAAATTCCGACTATCCCATGACATCATGGCACTCAACATGGCCTCACCTATCCCTCAGACACTGAGGGCCCTAATTGTGTGCATTGCAATATGGTCTATTCACACAATTACCCTCAACGCATTCAACGGGATCTTCCACAACTTTAACCAAAACATCGTCAGGTTCCACAACCATTTGGCTGACCACTTCCAAGCCTGGATGTTTGGCTCACTCCAAAACAAATGGAAGAAACGGATGGGTACATGGATTCCAATCTAGTTCCTCCGATATGACACTGAAAACCTCACAGTCTCCATAGGCGGTACACCAGACTAGCCAGGGTCGTCATGCCACCCAAGGTCTAGTCACCCACCACCCGTGGCCCCCAGCCACACCAAAGTGTTCCATGTCATATTTTAAATTTTCTCTCTTTTGCTTGCTCTCTCTTCCCGCTTCTGTTTTTTCCGCCTCCTCTTTTCTCCTACATATCAGATTTGTCTGTCCCCTGGTCAGCCATCCTCATACAAATAAATAAGGGGCGATAGCTCCATATATAGTTTATTAAGTTTTAATTAGTAAGTCAGTGATCTTCATATCATCCGATTTGGTTGTTCAGTGGCTAATACCCTGTGTAAACTGATTTGGCGGAATTAATCCTATACGCCAAGAATTAACAGGTATATCCTTAAATAGATACCCAGCAGCAGAAAATTCTTGATTCTTTTGGTTCAATCTCATAAAGCAGGATACTTGATTGAGGTTTAGATAATCAGGCAGTTCTTTAGATGCACTTGATGATGGCAACCATTCTGTTTGTTGACATGCAGTTTCTAGCCTTTGCACAATAATTTTACATGAGGGAAACTCTGCTAGTAGTGATTGAGGATTAGGGTCATTATTAGCAGCATAAATCTGTTTATTAATCTCAATTAATATTGCATCAAAGGTTCTCAAATCCACAATATGATCAAACATTTGTTCTCTTGTATCAAAATTAGCAATGGAGTTGTGAATAACATCAATAACAATGCTAAGGCCTTCAAGAACAGTTTCACAGTGCATGTTTAATTCTATCCTAGGTAGGTTGGTGTTTCATTAACTTCATTAAAATATGGATCCCTCTGACTTTAATTATTCCTGCCCTCTTCATCAGAAAATAGGGCATCAAGGTCATCGTCATCTATATCTCCAAATTGCTGACAAGCAAGTATGTTCTCCTCAGTTTCAATGTTTCTTGATTTAGCTGCCCTGCGCTTACCAACATAGTAATCCTCTGTATGAGAAATATACCGTTCCATTAAGGAGTTTGCACACATACTTTCAATGCTTATTTCCAAGTTGCACCTTGTTTCAAATCTTCAAGTTGCTAGAAAGATTTGTGAAGAACAAGCATAGTTTTAGAATAGCACTCACATTCAGATTCTGTGATATTTATAGTTTCAATGTCAGGAACACGTTGGCCATGAACATTGACTAAACAGTACATATATCACTTTACAATGAATGGAAGAAGGTAAGGGGATGATTTTCAGTGAAATTCAATTGATCACCACCTTTTATCTGTTCATAGTTTTGCATAAATTTGTATAAACTCAAGCTGTCAAGTTTCTTTGGTCAATATATGTAATATGTTGCAGCAATCACGGTGGCAAAATTCCCATCTCTAATTGGAACAAGGGATGCCTCAATTTCATCTTCAGTTTGTAAAGCAGAAAACTTGGTTGATGAAAAGGTTACCAAAACTTTAATATTCATAAAAAGGACTCCCACATTGAATGTAAAGGCATGCCATTGGAGCAGAAACCTCCTTCTTGCTTGAAAGAGAGTTTGACGTGGATTGAATACATGCTCTCTCCTTAGCAAAGTCATCTATATCTTGATTTGATTCAGCTTCACGGTGTACATGTCTGTCAAAAGTTGATAGATGCAGAGCAGCCATGTTTATAAATTGGTTTTAGTCCTTGGTTGTATACTTCATTGCATAGTATTTGACATCAGAACTTTCACCGTTAACAAGAAAACAAACATCACGTTTCATTTTAAATGTGACTGCAATCAATGGTGAATACACATTGTTGTATTCATTACCCACTCTTCTTTGGGGAATTATCTTAAAATCTACTATGGCAAGGACATTATGGGTTACTTGTGGAAACAAAAACCTGAAAATACTCACAGAAGGTGTTTAGAAAGCTTTTTTAAAGAAAGACTTGCTGTTAGTCCATGAATGGCATTGATATCGCAAGAGGGTGAATGTCATTTTAACATTTTTCAGATTTAAATTCATAAGAGGAAGGGTCAAAAAGTGGAAAACATAAATTCAATTTACAAGAAATTCAATCTCTAAAGGTTCAATTTCTTGTTTAGAGACCCCATAAAAACTGGAAAGTGCACATGCTGATTATCACAACCAATCTTCACAAGTGTAAAATAACTGACATGTAGTGCAATTTGCAGCTATTGGTTCAGAAGATCCCTGTTTTGGATGTTTCAATGCTGATTGTGGAAAATCAAAGGTTACTAAAGGGGAGTTGCGTTTTGGACATATAGCACTACGTGTTGTTGGTACTTCAGCCTTCACCAGAATTGAATGGTGCTCTTTAAGGTTGAAATAAAGCTGCTCTCATTATCTCTACAAAGATCCACAATGCATTTTATAGTCTCAGGCACGCCATAGGTGTAGATAAGCCAATGTGCATGGAGATTACCCGTTCCTTGAAAACAGTTGCTGCATAAAAACCTTTGTAGTAACCAAAAAGGCCTCCATGATGCTTAATGCATTTCTTTTTACAGTTCCAACCTAGCAGCACATCAATGACAACATCCATAATGTAATCATGATAGCATACACAGGCAACCAAGTCTTATGCAGCAATAGTAGCACGTTCTGAGGACTTTGGAAGGATAGCTGCATATGCTTCATATAACTTTGCTTTTGTTATATATCCCACTTAGTAGCTTACATGGTAAACATCTGAAGAGTTTAGTGAGATTATGAAGAAATGAGAAGGTTGACCCAGTGAGGCAGTTTGAGAGAAAAATGTGTCCTCGCTTCATGCCATTCTATATATTATAACCTCTATAATCTTTCATTTCACTAGAAATGCTATTTTGAAAGGCAAAAACATTCCAAGTGTCACTGTCTGGAGATATTGGAGGAGTTAAACCTTGATTTAATGTTTTTTCTTTTCTCTTGGTATTTCAATTGAATTTTGAGTTGTGCACCAGTGACATGAGCAGCATTCCTTGCAGTGGAAGGATTCAGCTACACATAATGTAAAATGAATAGCTGCATTTTTTCAACTTAAGATATCAAAGGCAACTAATGGAATGGAGTAATGCTGAGCAAATTGACGAGAATATAAGCGTAACAAATTTGAAATGTACGCTTGTACATCGAGGTTAGTGAGACAAACTTTATCAGGAGATCCACGTCCAAAAGGAAAAAGCTCAGGAAACATCTACTTCCAAACCTGTCTTTCATAGTCTCCAATTATGTGTGTTAAACGGTGAACTAATACATTATCAATTTACAAATGACCTATAAGGACACGCACAGCTTGGTGTGTTCGGTCATGCATGGTCAAATTGGGTTATTGGTCAATCATCACATTGTTTTGGTTAATTAATACATCAGCATTATTCTTATCTTCAATGGGGCATGTGACATTGTGTCTATAACCAAATTTCATCCAGAGCCTGTGCAACATCTTGCATACTCATGTTCTGATTTACAGATGAAAAATCTCTAATGATGGACAAAGCTGGAGTTGCTTCAGGCAAATTGATAGACACATGTTCATATAAAGCAATGGTTTTCTTATATAAGGAAAGAATCTCATAAAGTTTACCAGTTATAATGGTATACTTAGCAGCAGCTATAGCATACTGGGAGGGAGCCAAGGCGCCAACAATGTTGACCCTAAATGCACCTTAAGAAGCTATATTTGCTGGCAACATTGTTGCAGGAGGAGCAGGTGCAGCAGCAAAAATATAACTATGGGAGCGCAACAGTTTGTGTGGACCACTTTTACAGTGGATAAGCATACACTGTTTTGTGCTAGGGAAGTCATGAAATACTCTATGCAGGTAAGGTCTTGGAGATGCTTGGTTACTCATATAATTCCCATTTGCTATAGCAAATTTGGGGAGGAACTTTATTTGATGATTATTTGAGGGATACATAACAGCTTTTCCATATGGGAAGTAAAGGTTGTGTCAGGTTGCCCCTCTTGCAAATAGACACCACAAGGTGAAAGAAGCATCCCTGCCAGGGAAGGACAATTTGGGCATGGAGTGTATTGCTCACAAAGATGATAAGGTAAGTCTTCAGGTCATCAAAGATAAGCTTGCATTGCAGATAAAGGAAGTCTTTAATGCTACAAATGCGCAATTCATTCTATAAAACCAGGTTATCACAAATGCAACATACACCTTCATCCATTCCTGATGACAGACTTTTAACTGAATCATTAAAGATTTTGTGTAAAGCATTTTTTAAAATAGCTCTAACGGTGTTACTACAATCAAGTTGCTACAAAAACTTTAAATATGCTTCATCAGCAGCTGCTTGATTATCAATGTGATGTGCAGCATGTGCAGCATTGGCAGCAAGGCGCTTTTCCCTATGTTCTTCTGTTTCTTCACCCCTTTGGGATGCTTGATATTCAGCATCAGCAGCAATATGATGCTCCCTTTGTTCTGCAGTTTCTGAATCTTTTTGACACGCAGCATGCTCAGCATTTTTCTATGACATGCAGCCTTTTCATACGATTTAAACATTTGCCTTTTATATGATAAACATTAGAGGATACAATTATTTCATCGATAGAAAAGTAAATGCTGCCAGGCTTATGAATATGTGTGCACTTTTCTCCCTTAACCATAAGCTTAGAACTACGCTGAGAAACAAATTTACACCTAGATGAGAATTTCTCTATGCTAGTAGAAGAAAGAAGGACTTCATAATATCTGTATGCTCCAATCAAGGTGTATAGTAAATTATATGTAGGCTTACCATCAGTTTCAGAATTATGAGTGCAGACATGTAAATATTCAACACCATTGATAATGGTGAAAACAGAGATGTTGACATTGCATGTCAAAGCAGCAGAACTTAAGGTGAGTTCATCACCCCATTCCCCATTCCTCTCCATCCATTGTAAATAAGAGGCCCATCTTCCTCCAAAATCTAAATGATCATCTTCATCAGGTGCAAAGAAAGGGAGAAAAAGATGTGGCTGGGAACACATCCTTGCAAGAACTTTCTGACAAACCCAAGTAAAGTGTTCTTGGGACTATAAATCATTAATGGCAAACACCAAAATTGGCAATTTTTCATCGCCTACAATGAAGGCAGTTTATGTAAACATGGAATTAGGAAATTTCCATAGCTTATAAAGTTTATGTGTAATTTCTAAAGTTTTGTTTTAGTAAAATAAATTTTCTAAATATTTTAATTCTCTAACTTTTTGTTCAAAAGTTTAAAAGTCAAAATTCAAAATATATCAAGTCAGAGTTAAATTTAGATTTTAAAGTAAGAGTTTAGATTTCAAAACCTGTAAGGGTGGTTAGCCTGCCAGGTAAAACTGTTTCCACCCTAGTGCAGGTTTTGAGTTTGAAACCTGTACTTGCTAGAAAAATTCTTGGTGTGGTATATTTGTCCTAAGATCGACCCACCTCAAATATATATAAAGTAAGAGTTTGTCATCTCAAAATATTATCATATGTAGTATACAGTAATTTGCCTACAGCACAGGTTTGTCAAGCAGGGACTTGGCTACACTTTGGTTTTAAAAAAGCTTATTTCTATGTTATAGGAAGCAGAGCAAAAGACATTGGGTTAAAAAGAACACCAGTGACAACATCCAAACATCACTGCATCTATTCACAAAAAGATTACCAAAAAGGAAAAAAGGAAAATCTAAATGAAAAATGTAAAAACCCATTATTTTAAATTTTAAATTTATTGCGGGGAAGGCTGACCATGGGACGGACACTTCCGAATATGACTCAGACGAGACAAAACTCAGTACCAGGTGAGGCACCCCAGAGAAGCGATGCTATCTCTTGTTGCCAGCGGGAACGCCACTTATGGGAAGGGGAGGGAACGTGTGTAGGGGGCGTAGCCACTATTGAGCACGTGTGGAGGAAGGGGTCTGATTTGATGAACCAGACTGGGAACCAGGAGGAGACCAGCTGCCAGCGACGTGGTGGGAGATATCCAAACATCCACGCTTGAAAGTGGTCCACCAAATGAGACTGGAATCTGTGGACAGCTTCAGGGAGGGTGGGGATGGATCCGACGATGGCATCCAAGACAATCGTGTGGATAGTCCACATGGCGATTGCAACCACCAGAGCACAAAGGGAGGATGGGAGGGGGGAGGCCATTGATGAAGCAAACATATCTCTTGACAGACTGAAGGGATGTGTTTGATCCTGGCCTAGCAGACGTTGGACTTCGCGCCATATTACTTTAGAGGTGGGGCACTTCTCCAGGCGGTGAAACAGCGTTCCATACTGGCCACACACGACACAGGATGAGTGTAAAGCATTAGAGCGCTCAGCTGTACGATACACCCGCCTCAGGCAGCGCCACACATGGGAACGGACTTGAGGCTGCAACAGAGGATGGTGTGCGTATTTCCAGATAGTCTTTTGGGTCTCAGTGGAATAAGGGATGTCCATCATGTCCAGGTAGTCCACCCTGGATAGGACTTGATGTTGAATGGGGATCACGCCATCATGGATGAGTAGCCCCTGTACCTCTTGTGTGAACTGAGGAGAGGGGCGGCCTCTTTGGGTTGTATGTCCCCTAATACAAATT
The DNA here is from genome assembly GCA_022478985.1 of Massospora cicadina. Lineage (NCBI taxonomy): Eukaryota > Fungi > Entomophthoromycota > Entomophthoromycetes > Entomophthorales > Entomophthoraceae > Massospora > Massospora cicadina. Next base: position 7,503 of record JAKSZP010012875.1, read on the forward strand.
CTCCACTCTGCGCTTCGCATGGGGAGTAGGATTCGTTTGTAGTGGGTTTTGGTCCCGTGAGGACCTGTGGCTGATGTGTGTGATGCGAGTATTTCATCAGGGAGTGGGGGTTTGATGGATTGTTGAGGCCCAAGGCTCGGGAGAAGTTGGAGCGGGCTGCGCGGGACCAGTGTTGGGATGGGAGTGTAGGAGCAGTGACGGCCGCAATCCAGGTGCCTAGGATCTTGGCGGCATGGGCTTTGAAGTCAAGTAGGCCCATGCCACCATGATGATGAGGGCCAAACATGACCTCTAGCCGTACTGGTGGAGGGCGGCCTGACCAAAAACCAACCTTGTAGCAAAGCATACAGGGATTTGAAGAAGCTTGGGGAGAAGGGGATGGCGTGGGCTTTAAACCAGACTTTGGATAGGAGCATAGAGTTGGCAAGAACAACCCTGCCAGTGAGGGTAGTAGGGTGGGCTCTGAGAGAGGCGATTCGCTTCGTCACGTTGTCCAGTATATGGCCCTCCATTACTGCTGACGCGTATCCTCCTGCCTCCAACCACATGCCCAGATGGCGTACCGGTCCTATGGTAGGTCGCGGCACAAAGGGGAGCACCAGTGGAGCGGTGTGTTTTGAGTTAGTAAGGCGTGGACTTGGGCGAGCAGCTGGGCTGGGTTGGGAACTACTTTCTGGGGCCCAGCAGTTCTGAAACCGACCAAGGAGGATGATTTCGGTTTTGGAGGCGTTTAGTGCCGCGTTGCTTACCCGGGAATATTCCTGGATGAGGGCTTCAAGCGCGCATGCATCTTTATTATTAGACACCCCCACCACGCAATCATCTGCAAATGCCATCATCTTGACTGGGGTTTGGCCTGGCACATGGACCCCAGTGAGTTGGGCATTCACATTTCGCAGTAGTGGGTCAAGGCTGAAGTTGTATAAGAGTAGGCTCAGGGGGTCCCCTTGTCGCAGGCCCCTTTGAGGGTGGACTACATCTGTTAGGAAACCTGGGCCGTGCACTGCCATTGTTGCAGATTCCGTGAGCAGCATCACCCAGTTAATGAAGCGGGGAGGTAGGCGGAATTGATGGAGGCAGGCCCTAAGGTATTCCCAGTTTACTCTATCATAGGCCTTTTGTTGGTCCAAGAGTACAAGTGCCCCAGAGGCTGTGGACTGACACACATTAGCCACAGAGTGCACGTTATCCCAAATCGACCTTCTGGGGATGAAACTGAATTGTTCTGGAGAGATGGTGGCAGATGCTACAGTCCCTAAACGGTTAGCCATGATTTTTGTTAAAATTTTGGTGTCTGTATTTGTTAGAGTAATGGGGCGCCAGTTGGCTAAGTCTAGCCCATCCCCTTTCTTGAAGAGTGTGACTGTAGAAGCCTCATGTCCTCCTGGTAGGAGGCGCGTTTCCAACAGGCTTTGGTTGAGTGAGGCTAGCAGCAATGGGGATATGTATTTAAAATATTTTTTGTAGAACTCATATGGAATGCCATCTGGGCCTGGGCATTTTTGGTTTGGCGCACCGCGAATGGTAGTCCATAATTCGTATGGAGTAATTAAATTTATTATTTCTGGGTATTGGAAAATGGTGCGGATATGAGCTCTGTTGAGAATTTCCGCCATTTTGGCCAGCTGAATTGGTTCAGCTCGGTATAACTCGGAGTAATATCTTTGCATTTTGATTGCCACTTTGGCTGGTGTGTCCACAATAGAATTATCCGATCTTTGCACCTGTGTGCAGGCCACGCTCTGGCGTGGTGCAAAAAATTTTTGAAGAAGTATACGGTGCACTTGTCGCCTTTAGTGATGCTTGTGGCCCTGTATTGGACACAAACCTGATGTTTGTGTTGCCTTTCAAGTGCGTTGAGGTGGGCTGCTGCCTCCGCCCACTTCTGGCCCCATGCAGGGCTATATCCTGAGGCTGGAATGTTGGACTCCAAGTGGGCCAATTCCGCCAGCACGCGCGATATAACCACCGATGTGGCTCGTGAGCGTCTGGATGAGAGATGGCGATAGTGGTGGATGGTGTCTTTTTTGAAAGTTGCCCATGTGGAAATGGGGTCCGCGCAAAACGGTGCAACAAAAAATCTTGCCAAAGTTGCCTCTTCCACCCACGTGGAAAATCCTGGCAATGCAAGCTCTGGGGGGCAGATTTTGCACCAATATGGGGCCTTTGCAACTGTGACGGGTAAGTGGTATGTTATCGAGACCAGTCGGTGGTCAGAGAATTCCATTTTCGTTGTTTTGAAGTGGGAGATGTGGGGTTGGAATTTCGCCGGTGCTAGAATAAGGTTAATGCGGGTCATGGACCTTAATTGGCCATTGTGGATGTGGGGACGCGTCATGTTTTTGATCAGTGGGCATGTTGTGGCAGCGCATCCATTAACCCAAGGGTGGCTTTTAGAACGCGTAGTTCTACGTGACCCTGTGGGGCGTGGGGTGAGGGCGGCCACCGGTCCATTGGTGAGGTTAGCCAACAGTTCATGTTGCCGATTAGGAAAGAATTGGGGGGTAGCGGGAGGGATTTGACTGACGAGAAAAATTCCTGACGCTCTTGTGCACCGTTTGGGGCGTAAATGTTGACAATTGTGTGTGCAACATCAGCCCATGAGAAGGTGACAACGAGCACTTGGTCATTTATGAATGTATATAAGATGTAAATTTAAAAAAATTGTTTTTCCAAATTAGCACCCCACAGTGCTTTTTTTTAGTACTAGATGGTCCGCACCCCACAGTGCTTCGACCAAAAGGATAGGGATGGTAGGAGCATTGTTTTCCAAGCTTCCTCAGAACCTCGTGGACAGTGGGACTCCTGGATGGCCAGGAAATCCACGGGTAAATTGTTTTGTAAAAAACTCAGTTTCCTAGCCCGGGATGGGGAGGCCTTGAGTCCGGCGATATTCAGCATCCCTAGAGTGAAGGTTTCCCCCATCGCACCTTAGGTGTGAGGGGGTGGGCCCCCTGGCCCACCAGCCTCTTCCAGGTCCCCACGGGCTTTCACAGCAGTGCAGGTATTAGCAGCAACGCTATTGGGGTTTTTGTTAATTTTTGTGGAAAGAGTCACATTGGCTTTGGCCTTCACTTTTTGTTTTCCCGACATCGGACAAATTTTTTGCGGTGCGGATAAGTTCAGTGCACCATTGAGTGGGGCAAAAAAATTTTATGGTTGGAGTTGGTCCCAAGTCAGTTTCAACCGGGGCTTGGGTGCAGCGATTGGGTGAGATCAAATCTCCCATCAGATCCTCAGATTGAGTGGCCCGTTTGGCTTGGGCCTCCCAATCTGATTGGGTGATGGATTCCCAATTTGCTTCCGCCGCGAAGGTCTCCATGTCCTCCTGGCGTTGTGAGTGTGGGATAGTGGTGGTGACCTTGGCCGCTTCCTTGGCCGCAGTCCTATGGGCCTGCTTGGCCTTCTTCCACTCCTGCAGGGAGATGGGCTTTACCAATAGGTAGCAGCCTTGTGCTCCCCACGGGAAAGCCTCTTTGGTGCTTGCAGTTGGTTCGTAGTGCGCCTCTCCGCTGGCCATGGCCGCCGAGGGGTGCTCTTGGAATGTAACGCCCTCTTTAATGGGGCATGCATGTGCCTTATGGCCGAACATATCATAGTGGGTGCAAATGGGGGGCGCGCTGTCCACAGTTACCTGGAATGGGTGGGTGGTGTGCCCTGCAATATCAATAAAGGTGGAGTGCGGGATCTGGGTTAGGTCCTTCATGATCTCCTCAGTTGGGGTCAGAACTGCGATGGCTTTGCCAGTGCACAGGTGTGGCATCAGCATGAAACGTTGCATTTTGAAAGATTGTATTTCGCCGTATATGGCGAGACCATCTTTCAGGTGTTGCTCCAAAGTGTCACGTTTTACCGTAGTAGGCAAAAAGTCAAACGTGAGGAAAATTTGGTTTGATTTTGTCCATCTGGTGCGTTTAGTTTTGACAACCCGTTGCCCTTCGGGGAGGTTGACCACTACGCGCACCGCTGCAGCCTCGTCTGCTGCTATTTTGCTTTCAAAACCTAGGTCCAGCCAACCGCGCGACATGGAGTGAGGTGCAACGTACACCGCTCAGGAAAATTTTGTGTACATCTTCACAAAATTTTTCAAATAGGGCCGTTTTTGGATGTCCAGATACACACGGACTCCAAATTTCACCAATGAAAGTAGCTGGGAATGTGGCGTATTGATGTACTGGTTGCATTGTGCTTGCCACGCGAGTATCTTGGGGAAATTGTGACCGCCAGTTTTTTTAGATTTTTTTCTATTCCGCCAGATTCTCTGGGGCGTTTTTGAACATTAGAGGCCGCGGGCCTTCCGCCTGCTCCTCTTGCCTTGCTTGCCCAACTGCTCCCAGACATGGGCGCAGACTAATCCCCTCTATGAGATTATCAAACTAGATTTAGTCTTGAATTGAATGGGTTGCAAAAGTGTTTGCAACGAGAAAGAAAAGTTTTCTAAAACCCATTATTTTGTTAAAATCAAAGGTAAAGAAAAGCAACTAATTCCCAGATAAAGTTGACTAACAATGTGGGAGAGTAAAATAATACTTTTAAATATAGATTATAGATATTAAATGTGATTTTCTTTCCTGTGTCCAATTAACTTAAATATTAAACTTAAAAAAAATTTCTCATGTAAGTGTGAATATTAGTACATATTTATTTAGGAATGACAACTAAAATATTCAGCTCCAAAAATTTTTTTATAAGTAACCATCAATATTTTAACCAGCTACCAACCAATTGAAAAAACATTAAACCTGTAAAAATTTGTCAAACCCAAAAACAATTTATCAAAGCTAATGAACTATTAAGTCAAAAAATCTTCAACCAACAATCTCTTATCAAAAACTACTGAAACTAACAAATTGACTAAATCACACATGCAAACAGTTTTACTAACTTTAGTTTTTTACAAAATCACTTGATGAAAAATCCAGTGAACATGCACAGACAAATATGCAAACTGCCTTTAGTTTTTGCAAAAGATACTGAATCTGAAATTAAGTGATCATTAAAATACTATAACTTTTAATATTAAGATCAAAAAGATTTAAAATTTTTCTATAAAGTTAAGGTTTAAAATATTATAATTCATTAAGTATCAAGTGGAAAAAACTTCGTTATTAGAAATGTGTATTTTAAATATAAAAACTAAAGTTACTCTCTATTAAAATTTTAGTATAAGGTTATTATGATATAAAGTTATATAGAAGATATAACTAAAATCAATTTAGATGCCTATAGAGGTTTTTTAAACTAAAATAACAAAAAGTATTTTATCTTTTATATCAGATTGTATAAGGATTTACCAAATCTATCTACTGACCTTAAAGTTATCAAGGTAAATTTAAATTATGATGATTTAAATAAGGATCAAGTGGTAAAAACAGTTAAATTTTAAATTTATTGTGGGGAAGGCCAACCATGGGACGGACACTTCTAAATATGACTCAGATGAGACAAAACTTAGTACTAGGGGAGGCACCCCAGAGACATGATGCTATCTCTTTTTGCCAGCGGGAACGCCACTTATGGGGAGGGGGAGGGAACGTGTGAAGGGGCCATAGCCACTATTGAGCACGTGTGGAGGAAGGGGTCTGATTTGATGAACCAGACTGGGAACC
>JAKSZP010012876.1:0-13066 GCA_022478985.1 Massospora cicadina
CCTGGTGTTTTCCCCTGATCAGGAGTCCCATGCAGTTCACCTTTGGCAAGTGGTGGAGAGTTTAAGGGCAGCCCGCCTCATGCTAAAGATCAGCAAGTGTGAATTTTTCAAGTCCCAGGTCACTTTTCTGGGCAATTTCATGTTTGACCAAGAACACATGATAACTCCAGACAAGGAGAAGGCTATTTGTGAGTGGCCCATCCCCACCTCAGTTAAAGAATTGAGGAGTTTTTTGAGGACATGTACGTTCCCTAAGAAGTTCACGCTACTCTTTCTGAGGTGGCAGCTCCCTTATATAAGGCTAGTGGGGCCAAGGTGCTTCAGTGGTCCCCCGTTTTGTAGAATTCTTTCCAAGCAATGAAGTGCACCCTGTTGTCCTCGTCTGTTCTTCAACATGTCAACCTTTTAAAGGAGTTATTGTGTCTACTGATTCATCCAACTTCGCCATAGTGGCTGCCTTGTTACAAGTAGGCAATATGGGATAGAGCATCCCTGGGATACTTTTCTAGAAAAATGTCTCTGCCTGAGTTGAATTACGCCATTTATGACAAAGAGTTACTAGCAGTGGTGGAGGTGCTGACTTATTGGCGTCACCACTTACATGTCTCCTCCCAAGCTTTCCGTGTAAGTACAGATCACCATTCCTTGCTGTTCTACTGCACTCCTCATGTCCTAACCCCATGGTAGACCCAATGGCACGAGACCCTTGCCAAATTGCATTTTCTTATGAGTTCACCAAGGGCAAGTAGAATGGTTTTGTGGATGCTTTGAGCCATAACCCTGCTTCAGCTCCTGATCCAAAGGAGGTAGAAGTTTATAACACCCAGTTGATCATTCCGCTGGGTAAGATTTTGTCTCAACTTTCCTGATTCCACGGCCAACATGCCAGCGCTTGCACCTCTGGAAAATGCAGAAAATATAGCATGTTCAGGAAGGTAGTATTTCTTAGCTGTTATCAGCTGAATATACTATGGTTCTCGCTAAGAGCGCTCTGAATCAGGCGGATTTAACAGATGGTTACCACGTAAAGGATGAGATGGTGTGGTTTCAGGGGCGTCTATAGGTTCCTGCTGGACCACTGCTCCTGGAAATCATCTGGGACCATCATGATGGAGTCACCGTTGGTTATCCTGGGAAAGCAAAGACCTTGGAGTTAATATGACGCACCTACAATTGGAAGGGCTTGCCTGCTCATGTGGGAAGGTATTGTAAATAGTTCCTGATCTGCAATCAAATGAAACCAAATTGTCAACCGTTAGCAGGTTTGTTGGTACCAGTACAAAAGGCGGAAGGGCCCTGGACCTCCCTATCAGTGGATTTCATTGTGGAGTTACCCGTTTCTGATGGTTATAATGCCATCATGGTGTGGTGGACCATTTTACAAAGTTTGCCCACCTTATTCCTTGTAGAACAACAATAACCGCAGCTGAGATGGCCAGTCTCTTTGTCACTCATGTGTTTGCGCTTCATGGGGTTCCTCAAAAAATCATTAGTGACTGGGGGCCCCAGTTTACCTCCATCTTTTGGGAAGAGTTGTGTAAGACTCTTTGTATTCGCCTCCGCCATTCAACTGCTTATCGCCCCCAATCAGATGGGCAGACAGAACGAGTGAACCAGTGCTTGGAACAGTTCCTGCGGTGTTACACCGCCGCAGATCATTCAGATTGGGTTTCTCACCTTCATATGACCCAATTTAGCTACAGCAACACTTTGCATTCTTTGATCAGTTGTTCCCCTTTTTTGCCAACCATGGTTTTAACCCTGCTTTTAACATGGAGCTAGCTGTGGATCCAAAGTCAAAGTGGCGGTGGACTTTGCTAAGACTATCAAGAAGGTCCACCAAGGGGATTCTATGAGTTTTGAGGCAGCAATGCAATTATATAAGGAGAACGCCAATGGTAAGTGATGAGTGGGTCCAGCGTACATGGAAGGGGATTTTGTGATGCTTGATGATTGTAACATCCCTATAAAGCAGCCATGCAAAAAGCTGGGTCCAAAGAGGATTGGTCCCTACCGCGTTGTTAGAAAGGTGGGCCATGCCTCATACCAGTTGGATCTTCCCTCTTTGTTTTGTGTCTCTCTGTCTTTCATGAGAGCAAATTGACGTTGTTTGTGGGTCCCCCACCTGAGACTCCTGAAGCTTATATCGTGGATGAGGCGAAAGAGTGGGAAGTGGAGGAAATAGTAGCCTCCCACCGTGTTAAAAGAAGGCTTGAGTACCTGGTATCCTGGAAAAGTTTTGACGCTGTAGAGAACAGTTGGGTGCCAGCATGTGACTGTGTACATAGCCAAGACCTTATCAAAGCATTCAATAATCATTTTCCTGAGGCTGCAGGATCAAAGTCCAAGCCAACCATTGCTGCTATGAAGTTGTCTCCCACACATAAAAACTTCTCATTAGCAAATGCCCCTGGAGGGGGTGGAATCTAAGAAAGAGGGGAGGGTAATGTCATAGTTGAATGACTTGATAGTAGGCACCAACCCCAAGGATAAGGCTGTGTGGCAGGAGGCCCAGAAGGTGAAACTTCAGGCCCTCCCTGACCTCAAGCACACTTTAGACCAACGCTGGGTACAAGCCAAATATGCTCAGGTTGGTACTAGTGAGGCGCAAAACGGCTAGCCTCTTGTATCAGCTCAGGCATAAAATGGATGAGCTATTTAACAAATAATGACATTTCTATTCATATTATTGGGGAATGAGGGTTCAAAACATGTTTCATCTATGAAATCATACGTTTGGGTAGGCTGCAACTTCAATCAATTACTTGAGTGAAGTCAGTTTTGGTGTATACTATGAATTTAGATGAAAGTGTGTGCCTATTGAAGAATCAAGTCTTGTGCCCACTTTTGCAGACCCAGAATTACCTAAAGATGCTAAATATTGTTTTTGAACTAACATTTCTTGTTGGTTGACTTCTCCCCTAAATAAAGTCCCTTTTAGTACACCATTTTTATTATGTTATCTCAGATATTCCTGTGTGTGGGCCTCTTTGAGGAGGTCTCATGCAACGTTAACAATTGAATTTTTAAAACAATAAGTCTATCCGCCAGTGCACCGCTGGGCCGCTCAGGTTCCCTCCATCCTAGACCACCTAAACCTTACCCCTCCATGCACCTTGACGCTTCTTTTTGGTTAAATATCCTAAGGATAACCCTTTCCTTCCTAAGTTACTTGAGCCCAAGAACCCTCCACAGGGCTTTAATAACTTTTGTACTATTGACTAGTTTCCTGGCGTTGGCCCTGTGCACCGTGAACTTCCATGCAGGAAATGGGATAGGTACAGACACTCTCCTTACAGATTCTGCTGATGATAAATTAAGGAAGATACTAGATCAGATTGTGGCCAAAGAGCCAGAATCCCTATTGTAACATCTGTCCAATATGTCTAGCTTCTCCAAAGTGAATGTATAAGTCTCAAAGCTCTAAAAATGAGGGAAATACTGAAATCCAACTTCCTCCAGCACCATTTAATTAGGAATAGGAGAATTAACATAGAAAATGAAATATTGTATACTTTGCCATCTCCCTATTCCTGAGTCAGGTCCATCAGGAGGTTTGAAATTTATTCTTTTACTACTACAGTACCCCCTGTAGTAAGCACCACTTGTGTAGCATGAGGTCTCTGTATGTATAACTTGGACATGTAATTGTTGGCTGGTCTAGTTCTAGCTATAATGTATAGCATGACTACAAGGTATAGTTCTCAATCCTTTAGTATAGATAAGACTACGCTTAAGATCTACATGAATAAATAAAAAATTTTGATAAAAAATTTTGTATGGAATAGACAAATAGTATATATAATTGAATCACTTCATTCAGGTTTTATCAGAACTTTTGTGATGAGGGTCACTGACTTTAATATAATGCAATTATAGGTAGGAGTTGATTTGTCAATAAGGGGTCCAGATGGGAAGCTAAAGGTCAACTAAAGTGAAACCCATTTAAGGGTAAATTCTATTAATGGAGTGGGATTATTTTATAACTTTAATTTGGAAGTCAGAAAAAGTCAAAAGATTACCCAACACATATATTAAAATAATCATGCCCATTTTCTTTCCTTGTATAAGGGCTCACCCCAATAATCTATAGCAATATATGAGGAAGAGAAAAACTTGATGTGGGCGCCATTCTAGGATGTCTAGTCCTGGTCACTCAGGTTAATAATACATGTCATTAAAAGGATACCCCACATATGAGTATAGTTTAAGTTGGTTTAAGGATGTAATTTAAATCAACCTAAATTGTGTCCAAATATTTCTTGTAATGAAACTCCACGTTTTCACCCCTCCCCCAAAGATTAACTCCACATTAAAATTAAAATTCCAAACCTCATATAATTATGCTCTAGTTGACGCCCTAAAAGGTATGGTCACACCCAAATCATAGGGAAATGGTGATGTACAGCTTTGCTGCTACATCATAAATCATAACTGCACTACCCCATCTTCATTACCATAAGGGGCGGTTTAACCTATCATTGTGATAATATGGGTTGAAGCAATTGTCCCATTATAACTCATAATTTGGATTTCCAAATCCCAAATAAAACATCTTTGGATTTCCAAATGAGGTCAGCTTGGCACTAGGGTTGTACCCTTCCTGAGCTATTCTTTAGGCTTGAATGAGTCTAAAATATAGCTAGTGGGCTCCCCAAAGGGTGGATCTAAAAAGGTCAAGCCATTGCCAATTAAACTTCAGTTCATAATTTTGATCTTTCTCAGCCATCTAGGCCCCCCTCATGCCTTACCTGGCAACCATGGCGTGACAAGTTCTTGTCATGGGAACAAAAACTTGAGTTCTTGGGGCACTGCCTCCCCAGTTACCCCGTCTTTTTCTTGCTGAATTTGTGATGCCAGAAAATGATTGAAGTCACATCACTTGCCACTTTTGTTACATTAGATAAAATAAATTTACTTTTGAGGTTTGTATTCTTACTTATCTGTCATACTTTTCCATTTTTGAGTTTTTCCTAAATTCTGACGTTAAAGATTAGTTGATAGCATCCAGCTCTGACAGTTTGCCTCTTCAGTCTGACTTGGTGTTGGACTTATTTTGGCATCAGTTAATGGTTCTGGATGTAAGGCATCTGACAGATAAAAATGGGCGGTTATATCTGTTACAATTGTAAAACTAGTAGAGATAATCTTATATTTGGGTCATTTTTATGACAAAAGATGGTTAGTGTATAACTACAGCAATAGCGTACATATTTTTTAAAAATTATCCTGATACTCTAGTTGCAAAGATCAAGGATCAATGAAGAACCTTAGCTGGCTAAAGTATACCCTAACACATTGGCTTATATTAATAACCAGAGCTCCTATTACACCCCCTATCCTCACCTAAATGATATTGCCTCCATGATTCCCAATTGCAACTTTTACAGAGTTATAGCTTGCCAAAGTAAAATAACTGCTTTTCTTTAATTTTAAACTATTCCATCTAATTTCTAACCTACCATCTTTAATCCCAATATGCTCATCATAAAACGTTTTCTGGCAAGGATCTCAACCTTGCCTTTCTGTCCCCATAAGTTGGGCAATACTCCTTGAACCTTTAATTACTTACCTACCTAACCCTCCCCTCCTCACATAGTTGTATTCTAAGCAAAGTTAAGGGGTGCAGTGTGATTTCTAAGCTTCAAAATAAAGCTTTATATAATAAATTTTTTGATAATCTATCTGATCATTAACTGCTTGATAATTTATCACCCATGATCAAGTTACATGCACCCCTTTTACAGATTATTGACATCATAATACCCATTGTTATGATCATCTTTGCAACAGTCGCCCACTCTAGAAATAGATTAAGATTTGAGATAGGAACCTACATGGCTTGATAGCTTCCCCAAAATACTTTAGGACATTACCCTGACAGTTTTGGTTTACAAAGTTTTGCAAAGCTTCAATGCATAAATTACCACTGCAATGCCAACTTTGGAACCTGGGTGACATAGCTTACCTGCAGTTAACTTCACCCTTAGTGTAGGAATGAGGATAACTGCCACCCAATAAAGCTTCCCAGAAGCTTGTTTTTGACCCCTATTATAACTTGCACAATCCAGATAATTTAGGCCTTGGAGTACCCACGTTGAACCCAGCCTCAACTTTATCACCCATTTTATTGTAAAGATGAAGCGCACAACTGATATGAGTTTCCATAATGATGGGAGGCGTCGTAAGGTTCCAAGTCTCAAAGCCTAGAGTAACTGGCCCCCAGCTTAGAATCAAAGGGTTGGGTGCTCTGAACTTTTTAGAAGATTTAAGAGGCTTATTACCTGCCACCAATATTTGTAAAACAATTATTGGAGCCTTACATGGTAAACCAGCATAAACATTCCAGCAGCTTTAACTTACCATAGATGGAGTATAATTCACTGATAGGTTAATTTCACCCCACCCCACCTCCAAAAAATATTGATGGGGATTAAAAACTTAGAGATGGGCATCAAACTCTAAAATCATCTGATAAACCCAAACTTGTCCATTAAACCCAAACTGTGGTTGAGGTGCTAACTTTGTCTAATGTAATTGGGTGGTAATGGCCCCTATACCAAATTTTGAATTAGCTAGATATGCAAAGTATACAAGTGGCCACATTAATTAAACTGTATAAACCACACCGAAAGCTGTAGGTTTGCCAAGTTAAGCTTAAACCTAGCCTTTTAGTCAAGCTCACAATGCAACATGTATATTACTCAGCTATAGCCCGTGTTGAAAGATTGACTTGAATAGAATAATCATCAGAGATACTGTATAATTATTTTAGCTTCAAGTCTAAGCCATAAGATCGGATCATTATACAGTTGATTAATAATCTATGCAAATTAATACAGCTACATGAACAACTGGGGATCTGTGGCCTTACAATTCTACTTAATAATATTTGATTTAAAGCCCCATTTTTGGGGGCCTCTCAGGTTAAGTCAAAATTAGATGCCAGTGTCAATTGAGTTACAAACAAACTAATTTCTAATCCGTGGTTTGAATTGCATGGGCACCAAGCTACCATAACTCAGAGGGTTGGTGGCTTGACCCTTTGAGATGCATTAGTAGAGTTGCAGTTGGAAGCTATTTCCTTATGCCAAAAAGCATTCAACCACAGAGGTGGAGCTGGGTATATAGCAGGAAGTATCATATGAGGAGAGATGCCACAGACACCCTGCCCAGGAGTCACTAATTAAGTGGTAGTGCGAAGAGAGGAATTATGGGTAAAGATGCTGCTAGTATCAGAAGCAACCCTATTTAGAGTTTTTGAATTTGGCAGAGCAGTTCAATTATAGTTTAGCGCAGAGTTCCTTTGATAAATAACTCTTCCCTTTCAATACTTTTTGTTGTTTTATATCCAATAACTTTTACTATATTGACCAAAGAGATCGTAGGGCAGGAAGCCATAGTTTAAGTAGTGACAGCGCATACTGCCTCCAGTCTTAAACTTATGGAGTTTATCTTAGAGAAGCAACATCGGTTGGTATATTGTCTCCTTACAATAGATAACTGCAACTCTATCTTTTCTCTAAGAAAGGAAAACCCAGCCATGGAGCAAAGTGAAATCAACAGCCCAGAAGATAGATCAAAGGTAAGATCAATTAGGAAACTCGGTTTAAGCTTACTGCTAGTAAGTTTATGGCAGCTATGTACAGGCAGATATTTGGTTAGCTGGAAGGGACATCTGAAGTGGGAGTGGTAGGGTTAGCGGTAGATAAGCTGGTGGGAATGGGGTGAAAAAGGGTTGAAAGGAAATGCGATGCGGATTGGGTAGGGATACAAGGGCTGGCCATATCCCCAACCTGGGCCAGAATTGAAGCCCTGGCGAGGTAAGGGTTGAGCCACGGGTTTGGCACCATCTCTGACGCATGGAGGTGAGGTTTCATATGTGAAAGGAACTTTAGTTTCATGGAGAGGGCAGTGCTTCGGATCAGCTGGCTTGAGCTAGTATGGGTCACCACAACATCATCAGCCAGGGGTCCAACCTTGAGGTTTAATTAGTGAGCACCAAAAGCAAACCGAGCTTACCCAGGGATGGGTCCCCCGGCTCATGAGGTTCGCTGGCCCAGCTAACCTCACGCGGTAGAGGCCCTGACTCTCAAATTCAGGCGCCACCAATATGAGAAAGGCATTGGGGCCTCCAACAGTGGCAAGGAGCTGCGAGGGAAGATCGGGGCTGTAAGCATAGCTTGCCACATGCGGTGCGTCATAATACAGGACTGTGATGGTGGGCGGACCGACTGAGCCCAGTGGGGGAGGCGTGGACTGAGAAATAATGCCAGGGCATGAAAGGAAGAAGTCCGCAAACAAACTCGTGCAAACTGGGTGGGCCTCACACCTGGCCTGCCGGGGACTTAGGTTGATTACAGATGACTTACCTGGTCAGCGGTAAGCGACGCGGCCAAGGCCATAAAGGACTCGGGAACCCCTTGAGCAGAAGGGTTGTGCAATGAGGCTAGGCTCGGTAGCGAGTCTGAGGTGTATAGGAGGCAAAGAGGTACACCGACACGAGTTGGTAGGTGATCCACAAAGGTTAGCGTCTCAAGGAGGGCCGAGCTCAGTGGGAGGGGTGCCAAGCATTCGCTTTCATGAAGGAGCCCCAGCTGAGTTAGTAGCTGGCGAGCGATGCAGTGGGCTGAGCGGTTAGAGGAAGCTTCAGACGCTCGCTGGGAGGGAAAACGCTGCATCCGCTTTTGGGCAAGCACCTCCCCCGGCTTTGGGCTTCCACAAGCTGGGCTATGACCGCATCTAGCTCGTGTGAGGACCCAGGTATCGACGGCGGAGGACTTGCCGCCTTCCAGGCTTCGCGGGGGCTCTCAGGAGGGGTCAGATGTTGAAACGCCGGCAAAGACAGCGGAGTAGTTTGGCTTTGAGGACTGGCTTCCACGGCGGGAGAAACGTTTAGGCAGGTGGTGCCAAACGGGTCTCGGGTGATGACGCAAGCCGGTCGGCCATCAGCAAACTCACAAACTCCCACAACAGTGTCGGGATACAAGAAAAAATACTGGACGGTACAGCTGGGGTGGCCGAGGCCGACATCAAGCTGCTCAAGGGCCAGCACCAAATCCTGCACGGGAAGCTCCTTGCGTGTTTGGCAGCTGTGGTGGAAAAGAGCCATAAACTTGGCCAATGCCACGCGAGCCGCCATCACCACCTGCACGCACCCCATGTCGTAGCTGGCACTGAGCGACAGTTCGGTTGAAGAGCACTGGGATTTGGGGGATGATGGCGCAGATCTGGGGCGGGAATTGCGCTGAGGGAGGGTGGCCAGGGGGTTGCGCTGGCGATGAACCACATTGGGCTCGGCGCTACCACCCAGGCCCAGGCAGATGGCACGAAACGCGGCCGAGACACAGCTAGGCATTGAGCAGGTGCGTGAGAGGGCCTCAGCCCACCTAGCCAAGGCCAGATAGGCAGCTACAATGGCCTGGAAGCTGTACTCGAGGTCATCCTCTTTAAGGAAGCGATTGATGCAGGTGGCGATGGCCTCAACCAGCCCACCGGCGGGCTCCCAGGCGAAGTCCCGAGCATAGTTGGATCGCAGAGCGTGGCCCTCCAACAGCCGCCCGGCAATTTCAAAGCACGCCAAGGCCAGATGGATGCCGCTGCTGCTACGGACAACCTGGGCCGTTATGGCTTTGATGAGCCCATTCGTAAGGATCTCCTGCTTCACAGGTGGCATCTGGGCGGTGGAAAGAGCCAAAAGGTCCAGAGTAAAGCGGAAGTTGGCCGCGTCAGTCTCGGAAGATAGAAATTGCATCAACACTTGCAGGAGGCAAGTGTCAAACCCCCAAAATTTAAAACTTGGGTGCCTTCGCATAACACATCCAGCCCGTAGGGGAGGCTAACGTGGCCGGCGGGAAGCCACCCGGACGGGATGGGGGTTTCGGGAAAGCGAGACGGGATTGACAGCACGGCAGCAACACACTTCAGAATGCCACGACGGACTTGGTCTAGGGGCACGACGAGGCGAAAGCCGGGGGTAAGGGTCGGCACTACAGTACGGAAAGCAGCCATAAGCCGAGGAAGAAGAACCAAAGCGGCAGCCGGTTGGCCAAGAAGCCCGCTGCTATATAGAAAGATGGGCTGCGCATCTTGACCGGCCTCCAAGCCCGAATCGAGGCATCGGAACAGACTTTCGCGATGTGGCTCCGAGAAGCTGGCAATTGGCCGCCTTGAGAAAAGACGGCAAAGCACCGTCAGTGCGGTTCCTCGCGCTTCGTGGCTAGTGGCCCCAAAGAGCCAACTCCCCACTAGCCGAAGGATGGTGTTGCCAGAGGGGCGGTGGGGTGAGGAAACATCCAAGCGCTCCACCACGTGGGATACCCCCTGCAGAACCAAGGCGTGGCTGGCGTCGGGCAACTTTTTGGCCGGATCCAAGAGGAAGAGAAACTTATACCATAAGATTGCCAGCGCATCCTTGGAAAACGGCAGCGTCAGATTGTAGCCATTGGTGTTGACGGTAACCTCAGTAACCTCCTCAGCGGCCTCAGCGGCATAAGTTCGTTGAACCATCCCTTGGGTCAGTGCCAAACAAACCGAATTCCAGTGCGAAATCACCGCTGGACGATGGGCCCAATGGGCAAAGCTTCGCTGAAGGGCATTCCATAGGTTAGCGTCGCAGACTCCAGACCGAATCCACCCCTCCAGAAGTGCACGCATGAGAGGGTCGCAAAGCAAATCTGTCGCGAGTGACAAAGCTGGGGTCGGCGAGTCTCCGTCTTCCATGCCAAAGAAATGGTCAGCTGCCCCCAAAAGACAAGCCATCAGCACCTTCCACGTCGCCTTCGACATGCTAGCTCCTAACGCCCGCCCCACTGATGCGTACAGCGCGATCACATGCTTTGAAAGGTCCACGTACTTTTGGATGGCATCTGCCGATTCGGTGCAAGGATCCCCCGTGCCAGGCCTAAAATCGAAGATTTGGGATAGGCTGAGCAGAATTTGCTGGATAAAGGGCTGTACGTCGCCCCCCTTTGAGAACCACGCCGGGCGGGTGTGCATCTCTAGAAGCCACTGCGAGTAGATCACGACACACGACTCTATCAGAAGCGTGTGGCTCAAGGGGAGCGCGAAACCATGCCCCACCACCTGCATCACCCACTCGACGTGCGTCGGCGTCGACAGCTCAAGGCTTTCCCGCCGTTCGTCAAGTAGCATCTCGGTAACATCCCTAACGAGTCCCGCGGCCACCCTTTCCGGAAAGGCTGCAAGAACGCGCGGGACCAGCTCAACCTCGGTAAGTAGCTTCAGCCGGCTTATCTGGCTCAGCACCATAGTTTGGCTAATTGAAGCATTTAACTACATCAGTATAATACGAAGGCCGTAGCTATAAAGAAGCCCAACGCCCCAGTTTTCTGGTGCTTAACATTAATCTTCAGCAAGGAAACAAACCTCCATAAGAACCTTACCGCACTACGAAAATTTATATTTTATGGAAATCCTTCCTGAGGAAATCATCGAACTGTTTTCCTCATACTAAAATAAAACCTAGATCAACTCAGCTAAAACTCACCCTACAGTAATCAATTAGACTATCGATGGTTTAAGCACATAAAGTGTAGCCTTCTAGTAGCTAAAGATTAAACCCAGACTTCGCCAAGTTTGACTTGGTTCGAACGCTTGTAACATACCCGGTGTAAAATATTTTGACAACTTCCACCCCCTGTAGTCCTTTACTGAAGCCAAGCTAAACAAAGCGAAGGAATTTGCTGGTCAAGGCTTGGATAAAAACGCTACAAACATCTCATCAATAGATTGTATGAAAGACATATACTACAACGTGAAGTCGAATAAAGATGGCCCGTCAAGAAGTGGGGTTAACTGGATCGATATTAAATGAATTTAAAAGCTAAATCAAGCACGTAAACCCTCCACATCTTAACTCAAATGTGTTGAGTAAGGCGTAAACTTTGCTGCGTAAATAGGGAACGAACGCCGTCAATAACCAATTCTTTTTCGATTTAAAATTTACTGAAATGCGAGGGTGGCTTAACTTTAACAGATGTAAGGAAGACCAAATAGTTCGCTACACTTTATCAACTAAACCAAGCGAGGCGGCAGTAAAAATTACTCTCAGCACGGCGCTAAATTTTAACCGGGGTCCAACTTTATAACCAGCTACGCGAACTTAAACATTTTTGGCGTTACTCCTTGAGATTTTTATAAAGAAACTAAATGTTTTAGGTATAAAAAACGAACCACTTTAAACCTTCGACAAGTAGTAAGGTATCAAGATTGAACCAAATAAGTTTGGAGTGACATGGTTATAGAGAATAACTTCAGCCACCCTACCCTCACCCTAAAACCAAGTTTAATCTGAGGTTGGATTTCCGAAAATGAGATATAAATTGTAAACAAGGTGTTTGTCAGCCAAGCCCAAATCTATAATACTAGCCGATTTACCCGTGCTTCGCTATGATGTCTAAGGAAGTTCAGATATTATAATTTATTAAGTTAAATTTTATATTAGATAAACAATATCCACTCAGCCAAATCTAATTGCTCAATCGAATCAACCAAAAACCACTAACCACTCAGGTAAACTTAACTACACTTATCAAAACAACCAATAACTAATCACCCTCAAAACTAAACTGTCTTATCAGTTCGAACAAAAGCCATCAACCATTCAGCCAAATAAAATAAACCTATCAAATCAATTAGATAACATTAAATTGCTATCCGAAACGTCTCTGTTAAGAACCATTGTGTATGTGACGTCTTCCAGACTAATAAATTATCTTCTATCTAACTTGCCAAAATATTTATTAATTAGGGGAACCAAAGTAGGCAGGGTTTTAAAATTATATAAACCTAAAATCAAAATACCCATGCTTCGCTACGGTATTTAAAGTTTATCAGATGCTAAGCTCACTCTGATATAGCCTATAGGCTGTGCCAGCACTACTCTTGAGCCACTCGGCCTAACGCTCCGCTGTTGCCCTCGTGGCTGGCGAGCTGATTATCCTAACTACTTAATCTACTTAAAACTCTAATACTGATTTTTGTTTAGTTTCAGGTAAGCAATTTGGTGAATTATCTATATATATATATATATAAATGAATATAT
>JAKSZP010012877.1:0-13030 GCA_022478985.1 Massospora cicadina
TCAGAATTTAAAGGGTTTGATAATCCATAAAAAAGCTATTTTAAATAGTTTGACCTTTTTGAGATGATGGTAAGATGGGTATTTTGTAACTATTGGAGGGAAAGGCACTGAGGGAGTGTGTTCTTGCCTAGGTGACCTCTTTGCAGCATTTTTATTTTTATATACAAGCGTAGAGGTTAAAATAAAAAGAGACAAGATGGGCAAAATCTCTTAAGGGAAATTCTATAGCACAGTGCTCATCTACTACATGAGTAAGGTCATATTTTTGTGCCAGGGGATGGTCTTGGGGATTAAACCACCCATTTTTGATCTGAATGGTGGAGAACTCTTTTCAGGTGTAGGGGTTGACACTCAAGATTTACATTATTAATTCCTTTAAGAGATGTGTGTACACCAACATCATAGCTTTATCCAAGGCTTATTTTTTGTACTTCTAGAGAATTTTGATGGTATGAATAACAACTACGTTATTTGGGGGATGGGGAGCATCAGGGTTGGCCTGTGGAACTATCTTATCATCTCTTTTCAATTGGTGCAGTATTTGTCTCCCTTAGCTGTTCTCATAGGAGAAGTAACCCTTCTAAGTTTAATAGATTGAGAACAAAGTGGTGAGAATTCTGGTAAGCCAAATTATACTTTTTCTTTGCCTCTTGGAATTCAACTACACTTGTTAGTTTCATATGATTTGGGCATGGAATCTTTTATTGGTACAACTGTGACACATGGAATACATTGTGAAATTTCTAGTGGGGGAAGCTTGAGCCTGAAGGCACCTTTCCTAAGTCCTTCAGCACCTTATAATAACCAAAAAAATTGGTATGCTAATTTTCTGGAAGAAGATAACATGTTAAAATGGTAGGCATCCAACATAGTGAGGAATTCTTCCTTAATCTTATGTTATTGTTGGTGCTTTCAGTTCACAAAAATTTTTATTATCTTCTATTGCTTTAGGAAGATGCTCTCATACAAGCTTCTGAGTCCCAGAAATGTGGTTTGGGCGTTCTGCCACTGCTGGGTCTGTGTAATTGAGGTGAGGACATATTTAAAATGAAGGACTATAACCTAGGTTGGCTTCATAAGGGTGAATCTTGTGGAAGCATAGAGAGTGTTAATGTATTTGGACTGCGCTTAAGGGAGGTCTGATGTCCGATGCAAAATTCCAGGGGCTAGTTATCAAGCTGGATAGAACCTTGCACCCCTTTATAACAAAGATGGGCACCAACCCTCTGGCTCTGCCTCTTGCTAAATTTATGATCTTGGGCTTATCCCAGACGAAATATATATAGAGGTAGCCCTTCCTGTGTGACCCACGCCATCTTAAATCCCATCCTTGAAGCCAAAAGCAACACTATTACTAATTTAAAAGAACTTTGTGTGTTGAAAATTTAACAATATTTGTACATATTTTAAAAATATTGTTAAGTCAGGCGCCACCAAGGTAATTCCATCTTCCCAACGAAAAATTTTACCTAGAACACCCTTAGTTATAGGAAACTGATGCCTCGGGTAACATCAGGTGAAAATAATTTACATTTATAATTTGCAAAAGCAAGAGTTTGTATAAAAATGGCTATCAAAGGAATATGAATGGGCCAACAAATTCTGAGAATGGCAAGGTAGACTTTTATAATCAAAATCTGTAATCTGATAAAATAAAACCACAAGTTAGAAGATTAGATACCATAATAATTTCAAAATAAATATTGATGTCAAATTAATGCTTTTTTATAGTACTAGGTGGTCCCAACCTGAGAGTAACTACCAAATTTATTAAATTATGCCCGAGCTCCTAAGAGCTTGAGGCGGAGAAAGAGGTGGATAGATGAGTTTGAGTTATTGAGGAAGTAATCTTTCATAGTCAAGCATAAAGTTGAATGGATCTTCTGGCGGTTCCAATGTGGCAGAAATTTTCAGGACCATCATAAAGTGCACCTGAAAATGGGTAAATATTTGGGGCTCTCCACAGCAGAGTTGAAAGCTGTGTAAAGGTACAATTTTATGGATAGTCTATATTGTGACTCCAAATGCCAGGATTTGAAGGGATCATGGCAGTTGAGGAGCGAGCATATAAACATAATATCTTGAACTGGGTTCCCACGCCAGAGTTCCACTTAGAGTAATTCACGAATTTATGTCCATTAGGGGGTGATGTGTGGGCAATTGAATAAATGGTGTAGGTGGGTGTTAATTGGCTCAGCGCACTGTGGGCAGCTTGTGCTGGAAAGTGGAGCCAGTACAATCCTCAGTCCTGTATGAGCATTGGATAATTCACCACATGTTGACATTTTTTCTAAAATGTCCAGGTGGCTAACATCCTGACATAGTATCTTGATATTGCATTCAATGGCAAGGGGACAGAAGTTTGAGGAGGTGAGGACATCTTGGGGTCGCTTCAAAGGGTTGAGGTGGGAGGTTACTATCCTTCTGTTGTGGACTAGGGTGTGGTAGTGGGATCTGAGGCCAGGGCCACTCCTTTTGTATGGGAAGGTGTGGTAAACTCATTTGCATACTTGCTTGAGGGCCAGGAGTGCCTGCTTCCAGTATGAGCTTAAGGTCTGTTTAAGGCAAATACCTGGGTGGTTTGTAAACCATTTTCTGACATCTATATGAAAGTTTTAAGGGAGTTGTAGTGAGGCCGCCAATGACTGGCGCAGGGTCAGAGCCCACTGTGGCATAGGGGCGCGTACCAGCAGATGATGGGCTTGAGGAACCCAGTGAGTACTGAGGTGACATGCATCCTCATGCCTAAAAGCCCCAGGCAACCTTCTTTACATGGATGAGAAATTGTAGATAGAGAGGTGGGCGGGTGGTTGGATGCCCATATCCTTCAGAAAAGTAGCACGTTCAATTGTGAGTAGAAACTGTCTGTGAAAGGGCATAAATGGGCGAGGAACCATAACTTTGACAGCAGAAACACATTTTCTGTTAGGGCCTGTACCTGGGGTTAATACACCAGTGGTTCCAGCTAGCTATGCGCAAATTCGTTGCTTTCAGTATTTAATTCTCATTATCCTTGAAAGCAACCCTTTGGATGTGGTGAGGACCCCTAGGTGACAAAAGGTCTCACAGGTGGGCTCTAGTCCAAGAGGGGGAGGAAAGGAGGGTGTACTGATTTGTATAATAGTGGTTTTTGATGTGTTGATTTTTGTGTTAATGCCTTGGAATAGTAATCAAGGGTGTCAACAGTAAGGTCAAGGTATTTTTTGAATCTGATCACCACCGCGGTATCATCAGCAAAGGCTATGGCGCAGGTGGTGGAATTTCTGGGCACTTGGATACCCATGAGTTATTTGTGAAGTATGCTAGGAGATAGTGGAGAGCTTTATCAAAAAATATTGGGCTCAAAGGTCCCTTTGATGGAGACCTGATTTTTGGCCAGAACCGCTTCTGTAAATTTCATCAAGGACAGTACTCTTGAGTGCAGATGATCATAGAGTGCTAAAATCCACATCCTATCCTGAGATGGGATGTGGAAGCGGATCAAGGAGGCATTAAGGTAATGCTAATTCATTTGATTGTAAACTTTTTTATATTGAGGAGCGCCATAAAACCATAGTTTAGGTGTGTTAGCAGAAATGTTGTGAGAAGCTCGTTGTAGTTGTTCCATAGCAATTGCCTTGGAATGAGCCATGCTGAGCTGGGTTGAGGCGCGGCGCCACTCACATTATCATGTGGTTTGCTAAAATTTTATAAAGAGTTTATGGTTAATGTTTTAGAGTGAAATCATATGCCGGTTTAAGCGGTCCTCTCATCCTGCTTTCTTATGGATGAAGGTCATGATTAAGCTCCTTGAGTCAGTCAATACTTTCCATTCCATCAGGAGTGTTGAGAAAATGGTCTGGAGGGACTTTTTGACCATTATGGGGTCCACCAGGTACACCCCAAATGGGATACCATATGGTCCAGGGGCCTTTAGGCATAGAATGTTGAGAAATATTTTCCATTATTTAATGCAGTGTGAGCAGCTCAAGAAGTTTGTCATATGCTGAGAGGTTATCTGGAGGTACTGGAGCCCATTTAATGAAATTGTGAGCATCTTTCAGGTTCACCCTAGAAGCCTGGAACATGGTTGAGTAGTATTTATGAATCTTAGTGGTGATTTTTTCCTTATTCATGTTTAATGTGCTTCCCACCTTCAGGGCTTAAAAATCTCCTGAGCTTTTGAGTGGGCCTTCTGTTTCTGGTAGAAGTTTTGGGGTGAAGCGTTCCCACTGTTTGTATTATTGCAATAAGGTAAAATTCACCATCAATTCTTCTTTAGTAGTGAGTTTAAGGCGGTAATCACCTGTGCATCTTCCCATGCTTCTAACCATTGGGAGGAAGGTGTAATCTGAAAGTTTCTCTCCAGATGCCTAATTTTGGCTTCAGCTCATATGACCTTGGTGCAAGCTGCTGTCATCTGGGCTTTCTCACAGTTGTAGGCAACTCTCAAGATTATGACTTGGTCTCCGCCTAATTATTTTAGGGTGTGCAAATGGAATGATGTGGTGGATACCAGCTTGTGGATGGCTGCAATCAATTTTTTGCATGTGAAGGGGTTGTTCAGGGTCACCGTGGCAATCCTAGGCTAAAAACGTCATGATGTTTTTAGTGTGGTCGTGAGGACCACCCTGAAGGATTTATGGTCACTGATGGTGTTTTCGTGCATAGTGCAATCAGAGACTTAATTGACCAGCCTGGGGCTAATTAAGGCTATGTCAATTTGGGATGCAAAGCTGAACTTCCTCTCATCATACTGGATCTGAGTCATGCATCCAAGTCCTGATGTAGAGGGGTGATAAGTAAATCCGCTCATCCAGAGGAAGTCTTGGGGTCATGCGGTGCCCAATTGGTCCTGTCTGATGGGTTATTGGTGTCCCATATGTGACTCAGCATGGTATTGAAATTGCCCATCAACACTATGTTATGGGGGAGCTGGAGGCATGCGAGTTCTTCCAGTACCTGGTCCTGCTCCTGGCCTTCATTTGGCAGGTAAATGCTTGTGGTGATTAAAGAGAATCAGAGGTGGATAACTTGGCCAAAATTAGGTGGTCATCTAGGTGTTTCAAAAATGGTGGACTTTCACCTGAGATTTAAAAACAGTGGCTTTATAGTTCATTCAACAAGAGTTACCTCCAGATTGTTTGTTACATGCTTCTATTTCTGAGGGGGGATGTGGGGCTCTTGGACAGCTGCAATACCCATGTAATTTGACCTGAAGGTGTGGAGTAGGTGGTGTTGAAAATTTTCTTTTTTCCAAATGGTTCAGAGAACACTGATGTGCCAGTATGGACATATGAAGACTACTCAACCTTATGCACAACAGCACTAGCAGACTCACCTTCCATTGCTGCAAGTTTTTGATCAGTGCAACACATCAGTTGTGGGCTTCATCTTAAGAAATTTCACCATTAATCATTCAAAAATATCTATTAGCACCCATATCTGACATTGTCAACCCATCTATCTTGACCTGAGTGCTCCAACACTAATCTGGTCAACCTGAGTGCTCCAACACCCATCTGATTACATTGTCCTTGGCAGCCCAGCATCTGTCCTAATTAATCCCAAGTCCGTCTTGGTTGTTTCTCATCCAGACTTCATTCATTGGCAGTTTTTCTCCAATTAAGGGCCTGAGTTACATTAGTACTCTCACAGAGGTTTCAAGCATCAGGAAGATGTATATGGGACTTGGCAGGCCACTACAGCAAATATAATCACCCAGGGGTGCCCACACCCTGAGGAACCTTCCCAAAATAAACAAGAACCAGATAGGGTTGTTACACCCTAGCCAAGTAGATATAATATAGTAGAAGAGAAAATATATTGAAAATAAACTAAACCTATATATAGGATGTCAGGTAAAATTGTAGGTAACAATCTGAGTAAACTGATATCATATATCAAAGTAAATTATAATATGGAAAACCGTGATGATGCTTGCTTTAGCGGCAAAGCAATGCAACTATGCAGCAATGCATCAATTCCATATTTTGATAAACATTTGAACAAAAATTTTGGCTGTAGTACGATTATATATGAAAGTATAAAATATGAACGTTATCCAAATAAGGGGGATAATAATTTATGTGAATCAGGCCAACATTTCCAAAAATTGTCCATATACAAAGCCTCAATAAATTATAATTTTTTGGCCTCATCACCTTAGCCATTAATTTGATGTGGTAGATTTCTTC
The DNA here is from genome assembly GCA_022478985.1 of Massospora cicadina. Taxonomy (NCBI): domain Eukaryota; kingdom Fungi; phylum Entomophthoromycota; class Entomophthoromycetes; order Entomophthorales; family Entomophthoraceae; genus Massospora; species Massospora cicadina. The sequence continues at coordinate 6,177 of JAKSZP010012877.1, forward strand.
TAGGTGTATTGTTTCTTAAATTGATTAAATGTTTCAGGATAAACCACTCATATCATTGTTTATTTGGCTTCATGTTCTCATTGGTAAATTTATAACTCAATAATCAACTGTCTATTTAATTCATATCTCCGCTCATTTGACGTCACTCACATTGGCTAATTTAATCATGATTTATAGAATTATTCAATCCAAGTTAGTCTGTGTCAGTTTACTTTATTCTTGATTGATTGCCTGAAATTACTAACTCAGGTATATTGAATACACTCTGTTGGCCATCTTGCAGAATCCCTTTTAAATAAAAACCTAAATAAATATAGAAATTATTGAGGCAATCACCCTTGAGGTTGATACTAATCTCAGCCCAATCATAGGCTGATCTGATCTTAGTATGTAAATTCAACAGGTGGGCTCTCCGCTTGTAGTCCAAAGCCCATTGGCATTTATGGACTGCAGGGTTAGGGTTCCCCATGGTGCCTCATAGGTTGTAAACTCCATATACTGGGGGGTTGCCAGCGCTTATACCTGAATCCATGATGTGGCTTTTTCTAAGCCTCTGAGCTTGACTCTTGGCAGTGATCCGAGCGTAGTGGCAAGGGGGATGGGTTCATTCTGGGTGGATGGAGTCAAGGATCTGATGAGCCAAATTTAATATACCACCCCCTCTATTTTGCTGGGAAGGGACCCTCAGGTGCTCCTTGGGCCCCTCCATCTGGGCTCCGTCTGAGCTGTCTAAGTTCATATCCGCCTCTTCCAGTACTAATAAGGAGATATGAGATGCAATCTGGAGAAGTTGGTGGGGGAATTTTGGGCTGGGAGGTCTGCCTCAAGTGAGGGTACTCCAGGTATCCTCCATTGATAGGGGGCATTTGTTGCCCGGGAGTCATGGGTAACTCCATCTAGATTTATTGGGGAAAATCCACTGAAGTTGTGTACACCAAATTGGTATTTGCCAGAACTGGTGAGGGGTTCAAAGGCTTGTGCTTGGTTTTTTCTGATAATGAGGGTGGTGGAATGGAGGGGGTTTCTGCTGGGAGAGGGGATACAGCTTCAAGGGGTAATGTTGCGTGGTTGGCTGCGCGTTTTGACTACTTTATGGAGGGCGGTTGGAGACAGCTCCTCTACTAGAACCCAATGTGTTGATTGAGGGATTGCTACTGCTGCATGAGACCTCTTCCAGCTCACAGAGGAGAGCTGGTTGTTGGTCAACATGAATTGTTTTAGTGTGGTGCAGCTGTTGTAAAGGTGACCCAGTGCGTTACAAAATTAGCTATGAGGACGTGCTTGAATGGGATTTATGAATAAATAATGAGGCAGGATCCTAAACCAGCGGCACATGGTATGATTTCTATATTATGGGATACTGTGGTTTTTGAAATAAAGATGCTCTGGTGACATGTGCCCATTGATTCATAGCATAGTACACTGGCATGCTGAAGTCCACTAGTAAAATAGACAAATCCCTATAATCCCTTAATGAAGAAAAAGCTTCAATGCTTACAGGTTGACTGTGGTCAGTAGATTTTAGAAGGTCACCCAGGAGATCTTCTCATGGTTTGACTAGTTCTGGTGATGCGTAGGGATCCATGTGGTGGCTGCACCGCTGTCCACATTTGCTGATTTTGTGAAATCCACATTTATGTAGTGGCCTCCTACCACTTTGTGGATGGTGATGTCAACTGGAAAGATCTTAGCTATCTCCCAAAGTAGCTAAAATAGGACTGGGTTAGAACTTGAAAGGGTTGTGGCTGTAATATGTGAAAACTTCATGAGCCAGTGTGGAGTGAAGGAGGCCTCTTTGAGCTTTTGTTTTGGCCCACACCCTTTCTAATATCTGCCTCAAATTCGGCTTTGTTAGAGTCAGTAGTGGGTGAAGCAGAATATGTTGCTTATGCCAGGCTTCAACGGTATTTTTAAAACGTTTGTTCTTTGTCTGTGCTGAAACTGTGGGCACAGTGTGAGGGTGCTGAAGATGTAGTGGCCAGGTTTCCTTGGAGTCTGGTCCTTATTGGGGCCAAATTCTTCTTCTGCCGTGTGGGCTGTGCCATACCTGAGATGCCATATTCTCCTTGGATTTCCTGTTCATCAACTTTTAGGTTCCCACCCCAGGACCTTGAGTTGTAATGGTTGGATTGTTAAATTACCATTCACACAAATTGGCTAAAAGTGAATGTGCTCAAGCTCATCATCAAATCAATCAATGGGATTAGCAGTCACTTGAGCAATCAGGTTCGCCTCCTTGGAGAGTCTCACTGATTGGCTCAACTTTGGTTTGTTCCAGAAATAAGGAAAGTTTCTTTGGTGTGATTGATACAACAGTCTGACCTACCATATACATTTGATTCTTACAGGCTTTTACAATCAATATTCAATATTGGTGGATGGTTGAACCATCTCACTTCCTTGGAAAGTAGCCGTGATAGCAGTAACTTCTGCCGCCAGTACTAGTCGGGTGTCTGAAAATTTTTGACTTAATTTTTCCACACACTTTTCTTTAGTTGAGTTGGGTCAAGTAAGGTGAGTGAATCAGATGTTTAGTCTTAAATGCACACTGTTATCAGCATGTTGTATAGTGGCATTTGTCTTGGCAGCTGCCAGCTGGGAGCAGGTGGTCCTGGTAATGCACGCATTGGCAACCTGGGGTTGCTGTAAGGTTTAAGTTGGGTTCTGATATTTTCCGCCAAATTGGTGGGATCCTTGGCAGGGTTTACTTCCATTTCTACACTGTTTATTAACTTCCTTTTAGTAATTAAATTTCTATGAGTAGTGTAAATTTGAAAAGTGATGATTAGCGAAAATAAAAGTCCCTTTGGTACTCTTTGCCTTTATCAATTTTATTTATTTTTGCTCAAATTAACAACCTGAAGAGCGGATCAAGTGTATCTTCATCTTCAAACAAAATTGGAAATATCCAATTCATTTAAAAAATGTCAGGGGGAATAGTATTGATTGCAGTTTTGGATTGTTCCATATATAGACTGCTGATTCTTTTCCTAAATCTTACACAGTTTACTTCTTTTTATCATGAACCATATTTACTTGTTCCTTAGGCTTCTTGATACAAAATTGAGCGGCAAAATGTCCAGGTTTTCCACAATTGTTGCAGCAATTTTGAGATTTAACCACCAATTTAAATCCTTTGGATTTATTTGTCGTTACTACTAAATTGCTTATAATTCTTTTTTAGCTCAGAGTACTTCATTGTATTCTGACAATTTTATTGGGACTCAGATTTTAAGGTTCAATGAGGTGCTAAAAATGTTGATCCTAACATATTGAGTTACTCACTATCTGAAAAGTAAATTTCTGAGTTTCTAATACAGAAACCATAGCTCAGTGTAGGTTTCTATATTGCCATAGAGCGATCTGCATTTCAATGTAAGAATTAAAGTCTTAATGTGCTTTAGCACTTTCCAGGATTTGACTTCCTGGTAAAATAAATTTGGAAAAAACGGACAAGGTTTTGTCCATATTGGATTATATTCTCATGAACTCCTGTTTACAGCTAGCCATCAACTCAGGAATGACAAACTCATTCATGATCGCCTCTTTGACGTCATCATACATCTAATTATATCCATTAAGATGTAGCAACTCCAGGTTTTGACAATTTGTGTCCAAGAAGTTCATAATGATACTTTTTTCTACCAGTTATATATCTGAACATTGCCATTTTATATAGGCAGAAAAAAGCTAGAGCATTATCCCGTTAAAAAATAGGTAATTTTGTTGTATTCCAATAATTCTTCTGTTGCTATTGTGGTGGAAGGTACATGCCCGATAACCCTACCAATGATGGTGTATTCTTGAGGGGCATCTACAAAATTGCAGTAAAAGCTCCAGGCATAATCTCTGAGCTGTACTTTCCCAGAGGAACTTTCAACATCTATCTTGCTTCAGCTATATCTGCCTCCATCTGGGCGTAATTGAACTTATGATTTTTTAATGTCTTATAGCTGCTCTAGAGTTTGGATTGCATCATCCTGAATATATTGAAATTGTTCCTTATCTTCTTTCCAATAATCCTTCTGAAACAGCATCTTTAATTACTTCAGTCTCCTTCTGCTTCAAGAAGGTGACTTTTTCATAAAAATCATTGTTGACCTTTGTAACCTATTCTATTTCTTCATCAGCTTTAATTACTCATTCATCTTTGCTAATTAAATTAGATTGTTATGCAAAATTCAGCCTATTATTTTTCCCCATTTCTAGTTCCATCCACAACTTCAGGATTTTATTCTTATATGACATATTGCTGATAACTTCTATTTTAGTATTTGGTCTAAAAAATCAACTACCCCTTTAGTGAGCAACAGATGTAAACTTTTTTGGTTTATTGCATAGTATGAGATGTGCGTTAAGTGTTGTTAATTAAGATGATAATAAATATATTGATAAGTGTCAAAGTCAATTATCAAAGTTAAGCTCTTCACAACCAATATGAGTAAAACCTCACCAATATACAGGTGCTTACGCTCTTCCTTCTGGTAACTAGAAAGCATTTCTAGACAAAAGAAATGATTCTTCAATTCTTCCACAGGAGCACTTGATAACAACTTGGACAAGGAGAAACTATTCCTTTACTTTAAACTCAAGAGTTGGCTCAACACAGATAGATAAGAGAAAACTATCTCTTTCACTCTAATCACAAGAGCACAATGAATTTAGTGATATATCAATATATTTTTCAAAGAAAGCTGTAATGCTACATTTTATTAAAAACAAACGATTTTTTAGGAATGTTAGCCCAACTCTTTTGTTGGAACGCCAATGGGAATGGCATTCATTTCCAATGAATTTAACCCTTAGGATCCATCTAACATTTACTAATTCATCTGACTGGTCAAAATCCGCCACTGACTAAGTCACAACCCCTCCTGGGTTAGATGCAGAGATATAGTGTCCCAGTACCTTTATTCAATCCCATTATATTAAGCTTATTAACTAGCAACCTACTTAGTAATGGGAACATTTACCCACAAATAGAAGGTCTCATTACTTGAGACTATATCACAAGTTATTGTCAATACAAGCATTACCAACGCTTCAGCAACTGCCAATAAACTTTCAACAGGTGACAAACCCAGATTGATCCATGCAATATAATTTGATTAATAAATTAAATCAATAACTAAAACACTTCCAAACAATCTCAGGGATCATTCCAAAAGAAAATAAATAGTCTGAGAAATTTATTCAGGAAAACTATAGGAATATTCTATAGTAAATTAAATCCAAACATTAGTTATAATCTATGATAACTCTGGCATCTACTATAAGTCCTCTTAGTTTAGAGTAAACCCCAAAAATAAAATAAATCATACATTATAATCTATCAAAGCTGGATAGTGTGGGCATTCCAAAATCACAATACATAGGAGAATTTAAATTTTAACTTGGGAGTCTGTCATAACTTGAGAATGTGGAGGTATAATTAAGAAATGAGGGTATAAAGAGGTATTCCATCCATAGCACCTAAAGTGCCAGGGGTAGTTTAGTTTAAAGCCCTAGAATTTGGTATTCTATCTGACAGAATGAGGTAGGATACTCAATGAGGCAAGAACTCTTCTTGGGGCCCCTTATTTTTAGATGGGAGATCTAATAGCAGTGGTAAGTAATATTCCAGAAGAGAGAGATTGTTCCTTATTGTTGATTGTACAATTAAAATTTCTAATTAGTTAAACTCTGAAGTGTAATTCAAGATTACTATTTCTAAGGCTATAGCAGGAGCAGTGACCAGAAGCTTCCCAAATTTAAGAGGCAAAAGTGAGTATGCTCCAATAACTTTAAGTGGCCTGAGCTCCTGATGTTCCATATTCATCCTAATGTATTAAATCAGGAGCCATTTGATTTTTTAAAATAGTCAATAGAATATAAAATTAATTGGGATCCATTGTCTACTATGGCCAAAACTTTGACTTTCTGGAATACTACTTCCAATTGTACAACAGAAGATCAAGAACTGAGAATAAACGTTTCAAAAGACAGTTAAAAGGTATTTATAGTGAGTCTATATGAGGTCTTTGCTTAGGTTAAACTTAGAGTTATCAATTTATTAATAAGTTTTTTAGCTAAGGCATATATTTTGCTAGCGCTTCTGACTGTAAAATTTGGTACTTGTTCAATATAAGGATGATAAAGATTAAGATTTATTGCCTTCAATAGAAAAGGGGTACATTGACTACAACTGGGGCGTCTAATACAGGACAGCTGGAAGTACTAGGCATGAAACTGTTAATTTGAAGCACTCAGGCTTTGTCAGCAGATGGAGCTTCTTTCCCTGAGCTGACCAATTTTTTGCCGCGTTTTTCTGAGAGCGATGGAAACTGTTATTTATCATATATTTGATGCGCTTGCAATAGATGCAGTACTAATTCAGGGTAAGAAATTTGGGAGACATTACAGCTATAACTTGGGCTGAGCTTTAGTGGATAACAAGTATGCCCAATAGTCTTAAATGTTGGGAGGATTTTCATTTGAGCTTCCTTAATGAGCAGCAGCGAGGTAAAGTTGTGCTTCATCGCCTTAAGGTGTGTTATTAAATTGGAAGTACCTGAGAGATACGCTGACAGAATTTTGCACAGGGTCAACCCACTGAGCAATTAGGACCAACAATATGATGATTGTTGTCCTTGAGATGACAGAATAAACGTATAAATAAATAAATAAATATGGAGCACTTGCTCCCTCAACTCTCTTGTATTTCTTGTATTAATACAGCAGATTCTCGCTGTTATACTTACTCTAAACTACCAACAACCTAACTTCCTCAATCATCTCATCCCACTTGTATGGTAAAAACTTTGGATGGTACCACTTTCATGGCTTAGTAATTCACTTCGCCATATCTCATTGGT
>JAKSZP010012878.1:0-12988 GCA_022478985.1 Massospora cicadina
ATCCCAGAAGATCGCGGCCAACTTGGCCATAAAGTTACCAGAGCGCCACAAGAACTACACCTTGGTCCATGCCCCTGGGGGTGGGATCCTCCCTGTTGAAAAAGGGAAGGGTAGTGTAAGTCTTGGAGACCAGCCCTTGAAAGTGGATAAGGTTCAGTCCCATTTCCAGATGAAGAGGGGCCCCAAAGCTCCTGTGGACCCTCTGTCACAACTGGGTGACCTCGCCCACATGATAGATGAGCGCTTAATGACAGCCTTTCTCCCCAAAGCCACCCCACTCCCACCCCTTCCCTCCTCTTCAATCCTGGTAGGATTGATAGGGGGTCTGCAAGGGAGGTGGTTCATGTTAGGGGGCTTGGAGGGGGTCCGGAGGTCACCCACTCCCCATGCCAGCCATGGGGAAAAATTAATAAAATTGCAATTTCCAGTGTCAGAGCCTGGCTGATAATTTCTGGACTGGGGGCTGGTTTAGGCCAGCCAGGTTCAGGAGCCAGATTGAACATGGCTCAGGATGAAAACCCAGGTGCAGATGGCTCAGATCATTAGGTCTGACATTCTGAGGCAGTTTCAGGAAGTTCAGATTTTGTGAGCTGCCCAATCATGGGATTGGACCAAATTGCAACAAACCTGATCCATGGACCCCTGCCTTCTGAGACAAATCTAAAATGCCCAAACTGTGCAATTTGGCCAAGTCGAGTCATTGGGACCTGGATTGGCAGCATCAATTTGGTTTGGTCACAAGAAGTTGGGAAAATTGGCAAAAATTTTCTAAGCTTCTTCTGAATTGGGAACCACTTTTATCCCCCCCCTCTGGGTTAGCCAACTGAATTCCCTCCCCATTCACTGAACAACCAATCCCCTGACTCCTCCCTATGCCTATCAAACCATTTAAAAGTCAACTGGCCCCACCAAGGGCAGTTGTCAGTTCATTCATTTTAGCCTTGTTAAAATAAATCTGTGTATCTGCTTAGTTTGCCATGAACTCCGCCCGCTCTTAACACAGATTAAAACATGATTCCATCATTTGATCCAACAAAGCGCGCCATCACCCAGATCCTTTTCCTAATGTTTGCAGACTGGATTATCTGGTCACTTGATCCTGCCATGCGGCAGCGGATTGTTGATGCAGTAATCTGGCCTGCCCCCAAAGGCGAGCCCACTGTTCCATTCATTTCTTTGCATCCGTTAAATGGAGCCCTAACCATTTATTTGGACGTCAAGTCCGCCAAGTCTGCTCCCCAGGGAGAGCAGTCTCAAGGCATTCCTGGGCCGCCACATGTGGGTTTGGCTCCAATAGCTGCCCCTGTCGCTGTGGGTCCAGCTCACCAGTAAGACTTAGAGTGGCTCCATCCGGGGAAACTCAGTCCCAGCCCCTCTCATGGGGTTTCCTCCACTTTTACCCACACTCCCAACAACGTAACGGTCTCTGTGCTGCCTCCCGCAGGTGCACACGCCTCCCCTTTGAGTTCTGAAGGCCAGCAACTGCAATCCCTGGAGGAGTCATCATCCTCCCCACCTCTCCCACCCTTGGGGGTTGCCATGTAAGACTCACAATTGCCCCCAACGCAACCATCTGGTTTTCCTTGGGGCCTTCAGTATGTTGTTGAATGTTTGCTTTCCTCACATGTCCCATAGATCCCCACTTATCTTAGTTGCTTGAACTGCTATGCCTCTGGCATTCTGGGCCCTCCACTAGGTGCTTGCGCACCCTGAATGGGAGCCCAGTCTAGTTCTTCTTAGCCGCGTCCATAACATATTGCACCTTATCTGTACATTTCTTTGGATCAGTCAGTACTGGATCCAAATATTGGATTTATAGGAAGGAACTTGAATTTGAGGGAATCAGAGCTGGGGAAATTTGACTGTCCGAAGCTGAAATGCATCCAATTCAATATGATGCTGACTTATGAGCAGCGTGGATGATGATTCGGTGGGATGTGGAATCTTTGTGTGCAATGTTCTGGACAGTTTGGGAGAGTCTGGCGTATGAGAAAGCTTATTCAATATTGGCAGAGTACTATTTATTAAGGAATGGGTTGGCCTGAGTGGCCATTTGAGTCTTCTATGAAACCCCCAAAAATTCAATAAAGATTTTCTTGAATACAAAAGAATTTATTTTTATTTTAAATAATTTATTTATCAAAGACATGAGCTCCACTGGCGAGCTTGGCATGGCGTTGATGTGGTTTTCAGCTCTCTCCTGGAGCATGTGAACAGTAATGTGAGAATATGTGGCAACGATGAAACTTGGCAAATGGGTTTAGGGATTGGCCTCATCAGGCTGGTCCCTAGTATGGTTAGCTATGAGGCACTTACTTCCTAATTTCCTTGTGGAATATTGGTGCAAACCCATCTGTGACACTATTCCAATTTTATCTTTCTCAGTTGCAAATCTCAACCATATGATAAGCATTATTATATGTTGATTTTCTCTCCATATGAGATACTGAAACTCATTCAGCTGGCAAACAAGCAGATAAAACAGTGTGTACTTATATAAGAATTATCAGTACTGATCCCAAACCAGACTGGGATGGTGAACCAAATCTATTCCCAGCTCCAAACCTGAAAAGTGACCATTATCTACTAAATTCTTATATCTAACCCCTGATTCAAACATTAAGTGCTCTTAACTTTCAGATAATCTTGTTTATTCATTGATACTATAAATATTACCATCCTGTTCCAAAATTAATTTATCCACAATAAAGAAAAACCAGAAATTTTTCTTGGTACCTCTGAACCGACCTACATATAATTTCAGATTACTAAATAAAAAAATAAGCCAACCAATATTTGTGAACCTCCCTTTAGTAGGCTATGATTGATAGTAATCACTTGAAACTGCATGCTCCAGAGGACTTAATTAAACAATGATCATGCTATCAGCAATGAGGCTGGAGACCTAATAGTAGCAGACTTAATATATTCTTAATACTAAAACTTTATCCTAGACTATATGGTTTTAAGTTTTTACAACCTCTTAAAGTTTGGGGCTCAACTATTATGTTTTTAAAATAATTATACTAGTTTATACACTTTCTTTGGCCTTTTAACCCAAACAGCCTTAAACTAAGTAGCAGAAAGCCCACACCATATTAAGTATGTATGATACAGCATAATCACATGAGTCTGAAAATATAGTAAATTATTACATCTTTTTAGCTATATATATATTATGATATTTTATAACTAAAATTGTACAAGAAGTCTAAGCATATGATAGATATGCACTATACTATTGTTTGATGGTATTAATATACTAGTTGGTCACTATCAAACATATAAAAAATCTGAGTCACATATAAGTATTTCCCAAATAACTAAATATGATCTAGTTGAATAATATAGTTAAGTATAGAAAGCAGTATAGTTAATATATGCTAACAAACTTACGAATTACACTATAGGTTTTATTATATCTTTTTAAAGCAGTAGTGCTTTAAATTAAATTTATTGTGAGGAAGGCAAACTATGGGACGGACACTTCCGAATTTGACCCAAAAGAGACAAAAGCTAGCAACAGGGAAGGCACCCCAGAGAAGCGATGCTATCTCTAGTTGCCAGCGGGAACGCCACTTATGGGGAGGGGGAGGGAACGTGTGAAGGGGCCGTAGCCACAATTGAACATGTGTGGAGGAAAGGGTCTGATTTGATGAACCAAACTGGGAACCAGGAGGATACAAGCTGTCAGCGGCGAAGTGGGAGGTATCCAAACATCCACACTTGAAAGTGGTCCACCAAATGAGACCAGAATCTGTGGACAGCTTCTGGGAGGGTGGGGGTGGAGCCTGCGATGGCATCCAAGACAATCATGTGGATAGTCCACATGGCGATTGCAACCACCAGAGCACGGAGGGAGGGTGGAAGGGGGGAGGTCATTGATAAAGCAAACATATCTCTTGACAGACTGAAGGGATGTGTTTGATCCTGGCCCAGCAGACGTTGAACTTCGCGCCATATCACTTTAGAGGTAGGACACTTCTCCAGGCGGTGGAACAGCGTTCCATACTGGCCACACACGACGCAGGATGAGTGTAAAGCATTAGAGCGCTCAGCCGTATGGTACACCCGCCTCAGGCAGCGTTACACATGGGAACAGATTTGAGGCTGCAACAGAGGATGGTGTGCATATTTCCAGATGGTTTTTTGGGTCTCAATGGAGTAAGGGATGTCCATCATGTCCAGGTAGTCCACCCTGGATAGGACATGGGGCCGTGTGGGGATCACTCCATCTTGGATGAGTATCCCCTGTACCTCTTGTGTGAACTGAGGAGAGGGGCGGCCTCTCTGGGCTGTGTGTCCGCTAATACAAATTCTCAACTCAGCGCTCCGCATGGAGAGAAGGATTCGTTTGTAGTGGGTTTTAGTCCCGTGCGGACCTGTGGCTGATGGGTGTGAAGCCAGGTATTTCATCAGGGAGTGAGGGTTTGATGGATTGTTAAGGCCCAAGGCGCGGGAGAAGTTGGAGCAGACCGCTCAGGACCAGTGTTGTGAGGGGAGCATAGGGGCGGTGACAGCCACAATTCAGGTGCCCAGGATCTTGGCAGCATGGGCCCTGAAGTCAAGCAGGTCCATGCCTCCATGATGATGAGGGCCAAACATGACCTCTAGCCATACTGGTGGTGGGCGGCCTGACCAAAACTATCCTTGCAGCATGGCATACAAGGATTTGAAAAAGCTTGGGGAGAAGGGGATGGCGTGGGCTCCAAATTAGACTTTGGAGAGGAGCATAGAGTTGGCTAAAACAACCCTGCTGGTAAGGGAAGTAGGGTGGGCTCTGAGGGAGGCGATGCGCTTCGTCACGTTGTCTAGAATATGACTCTCCATTACTGCTGATGCGTACCCGCCTGCCTTTACCCACACGCCCAGATAGCGGACCAGCCCTATGGTAGGGCGTGGCACGAAGGGGAGCACCAGTGGGGTGGTGTGGGGTGAGCTGGGAGGGCGAGCACATGTGTGAGCAGATGGGCCGGGCTGGGCACTGGTCGCTGGGGCCCAGCAGGTTTGATACTGACCAAGGAGGATGATTTCGGTTTTGGAAGCGTTCATTGCAGCATTACTTACCCGGGAATACTCCTGGATGAGAGCTTCAAATGCGCGTGCATCTTTATTATTAGACACCCCAACCACACAGTTGTCTGCAAACGCCATCATCTTGACTGGGGCTTGGCCTGGCACATGGACCCCAGTGAGTTGGGCATTCATGTTTCGAAGTAGTGGGTCAAGGCTGAAGTTGTATAAGAGTGGGCTAAGGGGGTCCCCTTGTCGCAAGCCCCTTTGAGGGCGGACTACTTCCGTTAGGAAGCCAGGGCCACGTACTGCCATTGTTGAAGATTCCGTGAGCAGCATCACCCAGTTGATGAAGCGAGGGGGTAAGCAGAATTGATGGAGGCAGGCCCTGAGGTATTCCCAGTTTACTCTATCATAGGCCTTCTGTTGGTCCAAGAATACAAGTGCCCCAGAGGCTGTGGACTGGCATGCATTAGCCACAGAGTGCACGTAGTCCCAAATCGACCTTCTGGGTTTGAAACCAAATTTTTCTGGAAAGATGGTGGCAGATGGTAGAATCCCTAAACGGTTAGCCATGATTTTTGTTAAAATTTTTGTATCCATGTTAGTTAAAGAAATGGGGCGCCAGTTGGCTATGTATAGCTTGTCCCCTTTCTCGAAGAATGTGATGGTGAAGGCCTCTTGTCCTCCTGGTAGGAGGCGCGTTTCCAGAAGGCTCTGGTTAAGTGAGGCAAGCAGTAGTGGGGATATATATTTGAAGTACTTTTTATAGAATTCATATGGAATGCCATCTGGGCCTGGACATTTCTGGTTTGATGCACCACGGATGGCTGTCCATAATTCATTTGGAGTAATCAAATTCATTATCTTTGGGTATTGGGAAATGATGCAGATGTGGGTTCAGTTGAGAAATTCTGCCACTTTGGCTGGCTGAATTAAATCAGATTGGTATAACTCAGAGTATTACTTTTGTGTTTTGATTGCCACTTCAGCTGGCATATCCACGATGGAATCATCCAATCTTCGCACCTGTGTGCAGGCCACACTCTGGCGTGGTGCAAAATTTTTTTTAAAAAAATATGCAGTGCACTTGTCGCCTTTTGTGATGCGTTTGGCCCTGTACTGAACACAAACCTGATGTTTGTGTTGCCTTTCAAGTGCATTGAGGTGGGCGGCTGCCTCTGCCCACTTCCGGCCCCATGCAGGGCTGTATCCTGTGGCTGGGATGTTCGACTCCAGGTGTGCCAACTCTGCCAGAGCGCGCAAAATGACAGCTGATGTGGCTCATGAGCATCAGGAGGAGAGGTGGTGAGAGTGGCGGATGGTATCCTCTTTGAAGGCTGCCCATGTGGAGATGGGGTCCGCGCAAAATGGTGTAACAAACTCTTTTGCCAAAGTTGCTGATTCTACCCAAATGAAAAATACTGGTGACGCAAGTTTGGGAGGGCGGAGTTTGCACCAATGTGGGGCCTTAGCCACTGTGACAGGTAGGTGGTAGGTTATCAAGACCAGTCGATGGTCGGAGAATTCCTTTTTTGTTGTTCTAAAGTGGGATATGTGGGGTTGGAATTTCGCCAGTGTAAGGATAAGGTCAATGCGGGACATGGACCTTAATTGGCTGTTGTGGACGTGAGGGCGCTTCATGTTCTTGAGTAGCGGGGTTTGCCATGGCAGCACATCCATTAACCCAAGGGTGGCCTTTAGAATGCGAAGTTCTATGTGACCCTGGGGGTGTGGGATGAGGAAGGCCAATGGTCCGTGGGTGAGTTTATCCAACAGTTCATGTTGCCAACTACAAAAGGGTCAGGGGGTAATGAAAGGGATTTGACTGATGAGAAAAATTCCTGACACTCTTGTGCACCATTTGGGGCATAGATATTGATGATAGCATTTACCACGTCAGCCCACAAGAAAGTGACAATGAGGACTTGGCCATTGAGTAAGGTTTCTGACAATAAAAATTTGAAAAAATTATTTTTCTGAATTAGCACCCCACAGTGCTCTGACCAAAAGGATAGGGATGGGAGGAGCATGGTTTTCCAAGCATCCTTGGAACCTCGTGGACAGTGGGACTCCTAGATGGCCAGGTTATCCACAGGTAAATTTTTTTGTAAAGAAAGTCAGTTGCCTAGCCCAGGACGGCGAGGCCTTGAGTCCAGCAATATTCAATGTCCCTAAAGTGAAGGTTTCCCCCATCGCACCTAAGGTGCGAGGGGGTGGGCACCTGGGCCCACTAGCCTCCTCTAGATCCCCATGGGTCTTCATGGCAGCATGGGTGTTTGCAGCAATGCTATCAGTAGTTTTGTTAATTTTAGCAGAAAGGTTCGCATTGGCTTTTGCCTTCGCTTTTTGTTTCCCCAATGTCAAACGAATTTTTTGTGGTGCAGATGAGTTTGGTACACCTACAAGCGGGTCAAAAAAAATTTTCAGCTAGGTTGGACCTCAAGTTGGTTTCAACTGGAGCTTGGTTGCAAAGATTGGGTGAAATCAAGTCACCCATCAGATCCTCAGATTGGGTGGCCCAATCAGCATGGGCTTCCCAATTTAATTGGTTGATGGATTCCCAAGTTGCTTCCACTGTGAAGGTCTCGATGTCCTCTTAGCATTGGGAGTGTGGGATAGCAGTGGTGACTTTGGCCGCTTCCTTGGCCGTGGCCCTGCGGGCCTGCTTAGCCTTCTTCTGCTCTTGCAGGGAAATAGGCTTTACCAGTAGGTAGCAGCCTTGTGCTCCCCACGGGAAAGCATCTTTGGTGCTTACGGTTGGTTCATAGTGCACCTCTCTGCTGGCCATGGCTGCTGAGGGGTGCTCTTGGAATGTGATGCCCTCCTTGGTGGGGCATGCATGTGCCTTATGGCTGAATGCATCACAGTGGGTGCAGATAGGGGGTACGCTGTATACGGTTACCCAGAAAGGGTGGGTGGTATGCCCTTCAATATCAATATATGTGGAGTGTGGGATCTGGGTTAGGTCCTTCACAATCTCCTCAGTTGGGGTCAGAACTGCGATGGCTTTGACGGTGCACAGGTGTGGCATCAGCATAAAGCATTGCATCTTGAAAGATTGTATTTCGCCATAAATGGTGAGACCACCTTTCAGGTGTTGCTCCAAAATGGCACGTTTTACTGTAGTAGGCAAATAGTCAAACGTGAGGAAAATTTGGTTGGATTTTGTCCATCTGGTGCATTTGGTTTCAACGACCCATTGCCCTTCAGGGATGTTGATCACTACATGCACTTCAGCAGCTTTGTCTGCTGCCTCCTTATTTTTGAAACTGAGGTCCAGCCAACCGCGTGACATGGAGTGAGGTGCAATGTACACTGCAGTCAGGAAAAAAGTGTGCACATCCCCACAAAATTTTTCCCATAGAGCTGTTTGTTGGATGTCCAGAAACACGCGGACTCCATATTCCACCAACAAGAGTGGTTGGGAGTGCAGCGTGTTGATGTACTGGTTGCATCGCACTTGCCAAGCGAGGATTTCTAGGGAAATAGTGACCGCCAGTTTTTTTAAATTTTTTTCTATTCCACCAGTTTCTTCGGGGCGTTAAAATGTTTGAGGCTGTGGGCCTACCACCTGCTCCTCTTACCTTACTTGCCCAACTGCTCCCTAACATGGGCGCAGACTGATCTCCTCTTTGAGATTATCAAACTTTAATCAGATTTGAATTGAATAAGTTGCAAAAGTGATTGCAACGAGAGAGAAAAGTCTAAAGTAGTTTTGCTTTAGTATAGGCATATAATAAGTTTACTTCATTATGTTATATATCTAATTAAAAAAGCTGGCTAAATTTGTAAGTTGACATATTTAGCCAGGTTATTTAATATTAATTATTCTAGGATTTAAGCTTGCTACATACTCCATATTATTATAATCTATTCATAGTAGGAGCATTCTTTAAACACTTTAGTATATATTATAAAAGTTTGTATAAGGTAAGCACAAATGCTAGATTACCACATAGATATAATATAGCTAGCAAACATTTTAAAGATAGATCTTATCAGAGAAAAAATTTTGATTTTAGATAGTTTAAGGGGCATTTAATATTAAAGATTCAGTAAAGTAGTTTAGCTTTATATTAACCAGCATTAATAAAACTCTTGCTATATATGCATATGAAGTGCTCATAACAATGTTGATATAAAAATAAATTTACTATAAATTACAATAATTATCACTAAACTACATCTTATGGAACATTAATATAATTTATTATTATACAGGAGATCTAACATTTTGTGGTCAAAATAATATTTATAGATATAAAACTTTTATTTAAACACTTTTTACATCCAAAGAAACTTTTTAAAAATTAATAATAAAAGTATATATTAAGTTAGATTTTTTATAAATTAGTATGTTTGTACATTATATTCAGTATAAAGTGTGGTTGGCTTAGAAAGAATTTCTTAATATCACCCAGATCTGTATGGTTAAACCCAAACACTTGGCTTAAAATTTACCTTGTTAAATTTGATCTGAAATTGAATTACTTAAATAACTTATAGCACTTAATTATATATGCCTTTTTTGCTTTAATTTCAACATTTTGTATTTTATTTATTTATTTGAGGCAAGCTGACCAGGAGACAGGCATACTGAAAGAGAGAAAGAAAGAATTGACATGAAACCTGAGCAGGGTCAACTCTGTCAAAGAAAGTTTTCCACCTCCAGATTGGGATTTAAATTTTTCTGGTTATGTCATGAGTAAGGTTTTCGTGTTATTAGAACTACTAACCACCAATAGCTTCCATTGGCTGGCACCCTGGTCAATGTGTGAAGGGTGGGAATCAAACCCACAGCCTTTAGGTTGGTAGCTATATGCCCTACTGACTCACCTTCCACCCACTAACATTTTGTTATTTTGATTTTTACTTTTTGCAAAACAACTCAAAATATTGTAAATCAATTTCAACGCTTTGCATTTATATTTCAACATTTTGCAGCGCAATTTCAACATTTTACAAATCAATTTTAACATTTTATACCTCAGCTTCAATATTTTATATTTTAATCTCAACACAATTTTTGGTGATAGTTTTATTTTATTATTCCTGCTAAAATAGTGCAAGCATATTAACTCCCACTCTTTTTCATATTTAAAAAATATTTGTATATCACTTATATCAAAGTATAATCTACCAAAAGAAAAACTGATGCTGAGGAAATCAATGAGTATGTAATTAGAACTATATATGATGCAATTACTAAAGCTAAAAATATTATTATTGAATTTTAAAATATTAATTTTATTTATAAAATATTGAATTTGAATTATAAAATGTTGAAATTGAAGTATTATACTGAAATATGAAATATTGAAATTGATTTGATTTGTTTGAGGTAAGATGACTAAGGGATGAACATTACTAAAATTAAAAAGAAACTAAAAACTAACATAACTAAATGATTTAAACAAAATGCCCAAATGAGCAGATTGAATGATACACACCAATTGAAAATAACCAACCAGGTGGGGCAGCGGAAAACTGCTTATCCAATTATGGCAGAAGGGGAGGGGGATTGGGGGCTCATCTTCAGCAGCAGCTTTCTCATCCCAGAGTAGGGCATGTGTCAAGGTGGAGAGCAAGGGCGTTGGGGCATCGGCAGAATGTGGTTCAATATCACTAATAAATGGTATCTCATGGAAGTTTCCAGCTAAAAAAATGGTGCTGATATATTCAGCTAAAGCCTTTTAAGCTTCAATGTGGGCATCTGGGAGTTTAGTGAAAGTGGCAATATTGGTTCATGTATCTTAGTTTTAGGATTCCATGCTACAGTTAGCACGTTCTGGATAGCGTTGACATTTTGTACAATTGCTCTACTGTAATCTTACTTTGTGGGGTGAGGGTTGAGAGGATAACAGGAGGGGGAATACCTCCTGTGAGCACCACCACTGATTTGGCAACAGCGTTTTGGAGGGGATGACAATCTGGCATGGCAGCTGCTTTAACTGCAAGCTGGTGGTCACTGCAAAATGATTTTGGCATTTGGCTGTGGGGCATATAAATGAGAGGGGTATTTGGCGTCCCATTCTGCATTAACAAACTGCTCAAATGCAGAGATGGTTCTTCAATAATATTATCTGATTCATCAATTTTAGCCAATAACTTCCATGGGTTCTGGTTGAATTGGGGAATAGGTGTATGGTTGAGGTTTGGTTGATTCTTTGGAGGAAGCATGAAATCAAACTGGGGTCTAAGCCATTGCTTTATTGGAGGAATTGTGTGTGGCATTGGGGAGAGGAGGAGGCTGATTAGTGGCTGCAGGTGCAGCTGCAGCAACAGGCATTGGGGGAGGGGAAGGTAGGATTGTACCCCATACCAGAGCTGGTGCAGGGCGGGTGGCATATTGGAGGTTGGCATATGAAAAGTCCAAGCTGTTGGAAGCAGCTAAGGAAGGGCACTTGCATTTTGAGTGGTCAAAATCAAAACAGGATGGACAGATCATCTGCCCGCCCTCAACTTGGGCCTATAATGGATGGTCAGGGGCAGAAGGAATGATGGTGTGAGGGGAAATTGACAAGGTGATTTTATTAAATTCAGGGCTGATTGTGGCATATGCATGAGGCCCAGTGAGGCATGTGGCCCCATTTGGGACCACAAATTATAAGATGGGGTTGGAGCCATAGGCTGCCAAACCATCCATCAGCTCCTGGTGAAGCACCGCAGGGGGGAGGTGGGTGGGTAAACCAGTAAACTGACCACCAAAGTGGTATCCTCTGGGAGCTAGATCCAAATTGTGGGGAGAGGGGTACCCTGGAATACCTGGGACACAGTTGCAACAGTGGTGGCATCAGCTTCACAGGTGAAGCCAAGATCAAAATACCCCTTATAGGGGCAAAAACAATAAAACTGGTGGGAGTCATCACCACCTGAGCCATTTTGATAATGGCTTAGTCATGGTAAGGGAAAATTTCCCACAGTCAACCCTAAGACCAAAATGCATGTTGCTTCAGGGGGAGCACCAGGGGGAGCACCAGGGGGCAATTAGGTACTACTTGGGTATGAGCAAGGTGAGCATTGAGATCCTTGGGAGGAATGAATCATCCCAGAGGTTTAATATGAAAGGGCAAGCCAGTCTGAGCGCATTTTCCTGCCAGATGGAAAATGGCAAGGGAAGTTTTGCCACTGCCCCACACTGGAGCAGCTGGCGGAGAATCTGAGGACATCAGAGTGAAACTACAGCAGGTGATCAAAATTTACTTTTCCAGAAGATTTTGCTTAGAAAGTTACACCAAGTGGAAAGAGAATATTGAAATTGATTTGTAAAATGTTAAAATTGAAATGCAAAATGTTAAAATTGAAATGCAGGATGTTAAAATCAATTTATAAAATGTTGAAATCAATTTGAAAAATATTAAAATTGATTTGTAAAATAATAAAATCAAAATGCAAATTATTTAAATCAAAATAAAAATGGTATACAAAATTTTTAATAGGACATGATGATGCATTCAAGCAGCCAAACTAATATTTATACATTTATCTTATGAAAAATACAAATGATACCTATAGTATTAATCAGCCTTGGATCATCTGAAATTTTTATTTAATCATTTTGTATACTTGTTTGTTTACTTGCTAACTAACACAAGATAGTATTTTGCAACATATAAATCTTTTCAAGACTATTAGTCATATAAGTAGTTCTATTTTGTATTTAATCAAATAAGTTTTATTCTTATAAATTTTAGTTCTACTTATGAGTTTTTATATAGTTTCTACTATATAATATATCATAATTTTTATAACAGCTTAAATTAAATCCTATAAGAAGATGAATTATGTAATCAAACACTGGTAGATAATTGGAAGTATTTTATTAAATATAGATAGTATAATGATACAAGTACTAACAGAGATGTTTAAATTTATTTGAGAAGGGCTAACCTACTAACATAGTTGTTAATTTTCCTATTTCTTGGTAGTGAGCCATTCAACTATAAGCAATAATTAGTATAATGGCTATAAA
>JAKSZP010012879.1:0-12963 GCA_022478985.1 Massospora cicadina
TGATCCAGTTGGTATACCCACAGGCGGATGAGCTAGTCCAGAGAATGGTCGAAGGAAGAATTGAGGATGAGCCTCAAAAATCCAAGGTGCACTTTAAAAGTGATGGAAAACACCAAGACTATGGATGGACAAGTATTCAAAGTGATAGACAGGAAGCAGCTATTATTCCCAAAACCATCAGAAAGAGCAGCAATAGTACATGCGGCTCACAAGGTTGTCAGGCATGGAGGCCTAAGGAAAGCAACCAATCATATTTGTCATTATTATTACCAGGAATTTATTAACTATGATATCGCGGATCATCTGGCTTGTTGTGTGAAGTTCCAGCTGCATGAACCACACAATAATACAACTGGATACTGACTGGTCTGACCTGGATTCGCCTGGCACATGGTGTCCATCGACATGATGGGACCATTGGTGATGAGAACAGGGGGAGTCAAGTACATCATAGTAGCCATTGACCATCTGATGAGATGGGTCAAAACGAAAGCCTTAACAAGAGTAGACGCTACCAGCACTGCGAGATTCATCCTGGATCAAGTATTATACCAGCATTGGATGTCTGCAAGTCCTACTGAGCAACAATGGGACCAACTTCATGTCTCATGTGATCCTGAGGCTAAATGAAATAATGGGGATCCAAGGAGTCATTTCAGCACCATACCAGCTGGAGACAAACGGTCTGGTAGAAGGGATCAATGGGACGCTGGCCTAGACTCTGAGGAAGAGCCCACAGGGAGAACTTCTGCGGGGAACGTAACTGAGTTCAGTGACATCTGCCTACAACATTAGTCATCATACAGTGATGGGAAAGAGGCATTTGAATTACTATATGGAAGAAAGCGCTGTGTGCCGCCAATATTATATTTGGTAGTGGAAACCTACATCAGGGATGAGTACCGAAAGCAATACTGGAACCAACTGATGAGTATCCTGATTGATATGCAATTGCAAGCTTTTAATACAACCTTGAAGAAAAAGGATACTTTTAAAATTGACGGATGACAAGAAATGACTGGCATTAGAAGAATATCAAATAGGGGAAAGAGTTGCCATTGCGATACACATGGTTTTGGATGAAGAAACAAATTAGATGCATTGTGGTCAGGTCCGTTAAATGTAATTGCCAAGATGTCAACTGATGCTTATTTCATCAAGAATCTCTTGGATGTAAGAGTTGTAAATTGAGTCTATGCTAAGTATCTAAAGCGTTGGATTGAGGAAAATAAAAGAGTTCTCAAAGGACTGATGAACCATTAAGTTGGTCATGTCCTGATGATTAAGCTTCGAGTCTGGAAAAAAGGGAACTTTTAACCAATCTAGATGGTTAAGTCCAAAAAAGGACCTCAAACCATGGAAAACGGTAGGTTTAAGTACCCAGGACCCAGTTTGGGGGAAAAGATGGACCTCTGAACCAAAACAAGGTCAAGTCCCATAGGAAAAAAAGAAGAATAAAGATAAAAATTGATAAAATATTGGAAAAAAAGAGATTTTTAAAATGCGTAGATAAAAAGCAATATAATTAAAAATTTTATTTTATTGATTGTCCTCAGTATGGGATGATTTTTGCCTATGTTGCCTCTTGGGGAAGGAAGATGGATCGCGGTAGGAAGAAACAGCCCATCAAAATCAATATGTGATCAGACGCTTGCAAAGCGAGACCTACATGAAACCACATTCATTGAGAGGATGCTGAGCCCGGGAGAAAAAGGACTAGGGAAAGGGGAATTTGAAATGTCAGAAGATGACAATTGTAAAACCCCCAGAGTGGGAGGAAAACAGCAATAAAGAATGAGGCTATTAGTGAATAACCCAAGTAATCCCAAAATGGCACTGGAGCTGGAAGATTTGTTTTGGAGCGCCTGCTGACGGGCTTCATCAAGGACACCAGACATGTGGGCCAGCAACAAAAAGGATACTTGATGGGGTTGAATCATGCCCCAATTTTGCCATCAGCGGAAGATACTGATGGGAAGCTTCATAGAAGAGGGAGTTGTGCAGAGAGCGGATTGCATCCTGCAAATGGTGACCATGGGCTTCACGGAAGCTAAAGCTGAAGGACCAGTGGAAGCCAGGTGAGGCTGGGAGCTTTGTCGACCAACTTTGAAGAACTTGGCCAGCAAAGTAAGAGCATAAGCGGGAGTATCCCAATCCAGAAGGCTATCCAGACAAGAGGGATTCAGGCTAATGTCAAAGCCTCAATGACTTGGCCTAGAGTTCAGCGTAGGGGAGCTCAAAGTGTATGCTGTTACCTATTGTAAGCTTAGAAACCAGTACAGCGGGGTTTGTAAAATTGACTGGGGTCAGAAGAGGAACTCAGGGAGCAAGTATGACCTGGCTAGGAACAAACGATCCAGAGAAACCAGCATAACTCTGGAGCATCTATGATGCTGTTCAGAGCATCAGCAAAAGGAGCCAAATCCAGGAGGGTTTCGAGTTTAACTCTGGAATTGACTGCAAGGGAAGAGTCAGTTGAGAGTTGTTTGAACAAGGCCAGCCTGGTTTCAAAGGGATTAGTTACCTTTCTGGTATTTGACAGAAGGATTAGCGCTTGCGCCAGACTAGGCGTATGAGTTTTGGAAGGACCATGAAAAGGTTTGTCATGCAGACTGCTCATCTGTTAGAAGAGCTGAGGATCTTAATCAGGCTAACTGTTGAGCAGCTGATGGTACCATGACTCAGAATTTGACATATGAGATGGATAAGAGGGGGATGTCAGACTTTTATGATAGTTGACATCATGCACTCTGAAATAAATTAAGTTTTAATTTTGAAGAAATCAATCTTATAATTAATGGGATAAGCTCTCCTGAGAAGAATTAAAAAGAATGAGCCACTTATTTAAAGATAAAACAAGGGGTATATAGATGATCACTTAATTTGGGGCCCCAAAATGAACATCAAGGCAAAGTCCCTGTTGAAGATGATGAGAAAATCAGAAATTGAGGAGGGACCAAGGATTCAATTGGTGGGTCAACCCCCTGGGGGGAAAACCCAGAGCTTAGGGTTAATATTGTCACAAGTAAATCAATCAGCCCAGAATGACAGAAGATTTTTGGGGGCTGCGCTCTGAGTAGGCAGTAGCAAGGAGGATGGGAAGAGGCCGGGGTAAGGTCATCCCGCAGTGTTGGTACTGATGATTGTACTCCACTTGAGCAAAAGAAGTATTTGACCAAATGTCAAGCAATGTCTCCTGCCCTGGCCCTTTTTTCGTTGAAAAAATTTGGTAAGAGGGGGGAATTTGTTGGGATTTTTGTCCATATTCCCCGCCTGTAGTTCCAGGGGTTGTTTGGGAAATCCCAATTGAAATGAATAAATCAGTTGACCCTGACTTTAGGGTAACTTTTCAGAGGATTTTTGGTTTATCCCTTTGGGCAAATCTTTAGGGATCAATCCCGACGAATGCTTGATCCATCGGGCGAGTTGCAACAAAAAAAGGCATCTTGTTGATTAACATCAGTTGTACCAATTGGGATCGGGCAGGTTTAATCACTGACTGATTGGGGAAATTTTAAAGGGGTAAGTTTGAAGCAGGCGTCTGCAATTAGCAAATTGATCATTTCCGACCTCCCTTTAAATGGGCAAAAGTCCCATTACCTAAGCAGATCACCAAATATGGTTAGTTCACTTGGGTCAAGAAAAACGTTAGGGAAAGTTTTCGCTCTTTTTATTTTAGGGCTCAAGGGTGTCCCAAAGACAGAATCCTATCTAGAATGGAGAAGACCATTGCTGCTGAGATGAGGGTGGGTGATTCAACAGCAAGGGGCTTTTTTTCAAGGGGGTACAACTGAGGGGTTGGGGGAATCCCCCACTATAAATTTACTAGAATTAACTAATAAAAATATATAAATTTACCAGAGAATAATTTCCGATTATCACTTTTACTTAAGTATTAGCTTAGTAAACTTTATCAGCATCCCAAATTTTTCTATTCTTTCTCAGAGAGATTATTACTGTGTGTGATAATTGTGAGACTCTTTAATAAAGAGTAAGGATCTGGTGGGACCCAGAGAAGAAGTGGAATCAAATTTGAGATTGCTGCTGACTGTTTTAAAACCCAAAAGAAATCGTAAATGGAAATCTAAGAGAATATTAGCTAGGCAGTATAAAAACGGACCCCTTTTTAAAGAAATCATAAGTTTTTGAGAGGGCTTTCTTTCCATAACAATAACATTAATTACCAAGATTAAATTTTGAGCAGAAAATTTTTGATAATCACACAGGTGAGATGAAAAATTCAAAAACCCAATACAATTGGGTAAAAGTTATATCAGGCAATGGCCAAAACGGTGCACTAAAAGGGCAAAAAAACGCCCTGGGGGGACTGGGACCAACGCCTAAAAAAACCCTGCCCAAATACCCCGGGTTTTGGGGATTTGAAAAACAAAACTAATACATGGAGATAATACACGCCCCTATCAAAAGTGGGGGCTCTGACTTTTTTTAGTGGTAGTTAACTCTGTGGAGAAGGTGGGTGAGGCACAGGCCTCCCTCTTTCCCCCGCAGATATTTACCACCCCCCTATCCACCAGGGTAAATTTAATTGTTTTAAAACCAAAGAAGATGGGGTGCCCAGCAAAATCTTTTTGAAATAGCCCCCCCTGGGGGAAACGAATTATACCCCCTGCACCAGATGGAAAAAAGTAAACACTTTGTTCATCTCTTTTTCTCCTTCCCCCCAAACCCTCCCCATAAGCCAATTGATGAAGAACTCTGATTTGGCTTCAAAGCCATGAAGAAATAAAACAACTAGAATTACAGCGTTTCCATCTGATGCTGAACCTGTGTACAGGAAAGGCAATCTCTATAATTGACCCAGTCCCCAACATGGCTGTAAACTTGACCAAAATCCCATGCACCACGGCATTTCACCTACCAGATGGGGGAGGTCAAAACTTTTCCGCATCACACTAGATTGCGCACCACCCATCCAACCATTGCACCACACTGGGGCACAAGGAGAATGCATTCCCCGTGAAGGAGGGCATCATGGCCTGACTTTTCTGATGACGCCGGATAAAGAGGAGACCTTTGAAGAATGGGCAAACCCCCAGCCTTTTCCCCTGGGAGGGACACACAAATCCCCATTTACCCAATCTCACCCAAATTACAAACAGGAGAAGGCCCATAATAGCACCAAGGGTCACTCTCACAACCTCCCCCATTGACCAAGTTAAATCCAGATGGGGAAAAAATTTGGGAACCAACCCAAAAAAAAAACCCCTGAAACCCAAGGGTTAATCGAAAAAAGTTGACAATCCATGCAGAAAATTTTTTAAAACCAAATACCCGTGCCCCCCTCAAAAAAAATTCGGGGCATTTTAAACCCATGGATGAGCCACAGGGCCCAGAGCTTTAAAATAAAACCCCCGAAAAATCAGAAACCAATCAGCCTCTAATTTGAATCAAACAAAAAAATGGCAAAAAACTTAATACAACCAAACCTAACAACACCTGCAAAAATCATCACAAGGTAAGGGCAAAACCATTGAGGGGTCTCAATCCTGGGCAGGTCCAAGGCAATGAGGGGGACTAAAGGGCCCCGTTCATTGCTTTTGGGCGCCGCGGGCCCCAGGTCTGGGATTTTGAAAGAGCCGGGGATGGTCCCAAGCCAAAAGCGTTTCTGCACAAACCCCCAGTAAACATTTTGGTCACCCAAGGGAAATTTTTTTAAAAGGGGGAAGGGGGATCCGGGCGGCCAGGGTCTCACTGTCTTGATATGGACGTCCCACTGGGGGGTGGTTTAAAATAATAAAAAAAATTAAAAAATGGCAAGCCTCCTTGCACTTAGATCCACCCCAATCAAAAGGGATTCAAACCAAGAGGCCACACTTTGATAGCCTTATCTTCACCATTCACCGCACCCAAGAGGAAACAATTACTTGAATCAATCCGTCTCAACCTCCCCCGATACCATCCTGTTGGGTGACAACTTTAGGAGACCCCCCTACTGACCAAGCCCAACCCCAGGGGGTACCCCCGGGACACTCAAGTTCTGCACAGAAGGCGCCACTTGCCCTTAGCCCCTCCCCTCAGGTCTCCCCTCCTTCCCCCCAGTCTGCCTCAGCATAAATGAGGGGAAAACTCATCTTGATGATCCGTTTACCACATCCTTACAAAAACTTGGCTCACCCTAAATTCCTACTAAAATATTAATTTTCTGAAACCCTCTAGTTTTGGGGCAGCCCACCAACCCGAACTCAAAACGGACATCGCCCTGGAGGAAGCTAAACTGGAGAAAATAAACTCCCCAAAAATTTTCCCAAATGGCGAGCACAAAGCCAAACCCAAAATTCCCCCCTTTAAAGACCCCATCAAAACTTTCAAAAATTCAAATCTGGCTAATAAACAAAATCCATCTCCCTCATCAAATACACCCCAAAAAAACCCACAATCAGATGCCCCTGGCAGAACGCCACTAGAACTCAATAAAAAAAGATACAGCCCAAACTGGGGGTTAAATGGGGGGAAAATTTTTACCCTTAAATGCCCCCATCCATGGCACCAACACAGAATCAAAGTGAGTGGAAAGAAGCACATAAAAGAAGGCAAAACCCCTTCAGCTTCTTCTTCCGCCAAACCATTGAGGCAATCTCTTATTTTAAGGGCCCACAAAGCTGACGGAATCAGGGCAACTTCCCCAAACGGAGGTCGGCGGAAAATTTTACTGCCTCCCAAATTTACCTGACACCCCCCCCCCCCCAAAAAATAAAAAATTACCACCCAGCAGAGTGCTCCCCAATTTAGTCCCCTAAAGTAAAAAGGGGGGCTCGGAATATATCCGGTGCACCAGTAGGAAATGCCCAGGCCCTGATGAGATACCCTCAAAATAAAACATCAAAAAAATTCCCCCTCCTTTATCTATGAATCAGTCTTGCTGAGCCCGTCTCCTTCCCCGGAGGCCAGGACTCAATGTCTTTACCCCCTTTTAAAAAAGGGGGACAGACTGACCTGGCCAACTGGGTCTGATGACTCTCAGATACTGACACTAAACTACTTACAAAAATTTTTTCTATAGACAGACTAGCCCCTAAAGCCCCATCACCCCAACCAATTTGGGTTTTAACAGGGGGTCCATCTGGTCTAACATATACTCTATCGCCAATGTATACCCAAATTAAAAACGATGGGGCCCTGGGATTCCTTGACCGGAGAAGGCATCGCCGGAGCTGGCCATAATTAAAAAGGCCTAAATGCCTTTAACCTCCCACCCAGGTTCATCAACTGGGCGATGCTCCTCACGGAATCTGCATCAGTTTTTTTGGTCCCCGGCCCGACAGGGTCCCCCTGAAAGGGGTCAAGAAAAGGGGGCCCCTCAGCCCACTACTATACAACTTCAGCTTTGACCCACTCCTCTGCGTTGCTGAATCACGCCTCAGGAATAACTGCACAAGGCCAGCCTCCAGTCATATACTAGCCTTTGCAGACAACTGTGTAACAGGTATAGCTGACAACAGCGACACCTGACAGCTGGAATGCAACTCAGAGGAATACTCCATGGTGAGTAAAGCATTGCTTAATAAGGGAAAACTGAAATAATCCTCCTTGGCAACATCACCAACTGGACCACATCCCCACTATACACAACCTAAGGCGCAAAAATCACTCATCCTACGCTTTGCACTACCCCCACCACCACCCCTGTCCGCCACC
Source organism: Massospora cicadina (assembly GCA_022478985.1). Lineage (NCBI taxonomy): Eukaryota > Fungi > Entomophthoromycota > Entomophthoromycetes > Entomophthorales > Entomophthoraceae > Massospora > Massospora cicadina. The sequence goes on from JAKSZP010012879.1 coordinate 7,657, forward strand.
TTTAGAAATGGTTGGAAACAGGGTGGTAAGCAAATGAAATGATTGAAAATATCCTGCTGCAACGGATATCCAACAGAATCGCCTCACTCAAGGGTAGATCCCCCTGGGCTAATGGGGTGAGTGACAGTTGCCAACTCTCGCTCATCCTCCTGATGCTGTGGTTCCCCGCACATGAAATCACCTTCTTTCCCACCTTTATGACATCAATCCATGCGCTCATCCAGGGTTAGCTGTGGCCTGGATCCCGCCCACCCATCTGGAATGAAATGCTATATGGCCCACGCTTCAGCTGAAGCATGGGCCTGATAGATTTTAATACCACGCCAACCGCATCCTGGGCACCTGGATAGAGGAAGTGCTAACCCCGGACCCCCCACAACAGCACTGGTCCAGGGCAGCGAGGGCCAACTTCGCGCAGGCACTCAAAATACCTAACCCACACCCCTTCCAAGCTTACTAACATACCTTGCTGACCGCCCCAATGCAACAGGCCTTCAAGGTACCCCTCACTTTAAGCTTGCCTCCTCTGAACCATCTGCCACATGGTATGGACCGTCGCTACCACTGGTACAGTGCAGGGAAGGGGATGATCCATATCCTACTTTGTGTTATGAAAGCCAGAAGACCGCCCCCACAAAGTCATACTTACCATGACCCCAACCATCGCCAGAATTGCCTACTTAGACGCTTTGGACATCCCCTATGACCTAGCCACACAAAAGGCAATATGGAGGATGATTGTCATAAGAATGGCAGAAAAAGTTTTGACTGGACTACAAGTCAGGATGCATAAGCACCCAAAAAGCAAGCCAGAATGCCAGAGGCATTGCCGACTGAATGACATTGTATGGAGCCTGGCACTGGAAATGACAAATATTTGGTGTAGGACACCAGTGAATATGATACAGAGAACAAACCAAATTGAACCCGCCCCAGACCCTGGAGGTCTTACTGCAGGGGGAGGGGCCACAGAAATAGTTTCAATGAGTTCACCAGTAAACAGGACTGGTTTGACTGGGGAGACAAGGGGTGTGGATCCTTGCTTGAAGATGGTGGACATAAGGCCACAAGGTCCCAGTATACTGTTGTCAAAAGTTCATAACAACATGGTTAAATTCCAAAATATCTAGCTCGCTGAATCCAATCTATGACAGTGAGGCCATAGTGACCATGAGTACTGGTAGAGCCCATCCAGTGTATGGACTGATGGGCCACCAGGGGAAAGCCATTGGGATGCTGCCAGAAGTAAATCAACTTGATAAAAATTTTTGGTTTTTGGAGGCAAAGTTTTTATTACAAAGGAAAAGGAAGAAAATTGACCAACATTTTCTCAGTGCAATGCAACTGATTAAATAGTAGTCAATTGATGCGGGGACAAGCCGGGATTGGGACCCTCAATTTTGACCTAACTGGCGAATTATTCAGGAATGAAGTGGATAAGTTCACTGGGAACTGACATTGAAGAATTTGGTGGCAGGCCAAGTCAATGTCAGTTTGACCTCAAATGTCCAAACTGAGGCTTGGCTAGATTTCTGACAGTTGGCATGACAGTGTTTGGCCCAATGAGCATCTGGAATTCCCCAAGGCCACCCCGCATAGGGGCGGGCCCATTTGGTTGGGAACGGGTTTGGGACGCCCAACCTGCCCATGCACAGTCACTGGGCTGTTCGTTCAGTCAGAAGCGTTGCATTGGGCACAATGCCCAATTTACTGGCAGGGAGCTTCAAACCCTTGTCAATGGTGCCCAATGCTGTTACTTGCCTGTCGGGGATGATCCTCACTGACTTTGGGAGGGGGTGATTTTTCAATCATAGTGTTAGCTGAATCAAAACCGTCAGTGATTCCAGCTGATAGATCAGTCTTCATTCCTTTTTGACCATTTGAGATCTGAACATTGGGCTGATTGCCACTCAATTTTGTTTCAATCAATTTCATTTTGGCAATCTTCGTGCAGATTTCACAAATTCCCCAATCTAGTTATGGAGAGGTGAGTGTGGGTACTGGGGGAGGGATCTGAAGTGGGAGTGCTGTTACCCATCGCTTGTCTACCATGTGGGCGAGATCACCCTGAGTAATGAGGGGTACAGCCATCCTCTTTGGTACCTTCTTGCTTGGGAATGGGAAAATGGCCTGATCAACGCCCAGGAGACGTTTCCTGGGACTTACATTACCCTTTCCTTTTTCTAAGGGAAGGGCCCCACCGCTGGAAAACTGCATGAGAGACACATTCTTGTGCGCCTTGGGTAACTTGATCGCCATAACTGTCACAACTTTTGGGGGGGCGGGGAACTTTGGGGTGGGATACATGGAATGCTTCAACCAGTTCCATACAGTTTGTGCAATCGCGCGCCTTGGCTTAACTGTTTTTGTATGCCAGATACCCTTTCCAAGCCACGAGATATTGTACAGACCGTTAGTATTTTCAGGATGCCAGGATATTTTCTACCTCAGCCTCTTCCCCATTTTTGGTAATGGTTGGTTCAGGTTTGGTGGGGACTGTACCCTTGAAGGACAATAGCTGGGAAACATGGAAGACGAGGTTCTGTTTCCAATGAGCAGGGAGATTCAACCAGAATGCACCGTTACTCAAGACCTCCTCCACCAAATGATGGCCTGAAAGTTTACTAGCAAACTTACAGGAAGGGGCTTGAATTCTTAAATGACAGGTATTGAGCATAACATAGGAGCCCACCATAAAATTGTGACTCGGGAGCTGTTTGCAATCTGTTAACAGCTTTTAGTCATCAATGTCTTTGGTGAGGTGTTTTCACACTAAGGATTGAGTCAACCTGATATGTTCAGCGTGGTCCACGGCAGCTTGAACCTTGGGCCGCAAGCAAGGTCTGACCAAAAACTAAGGATTGTAACCTAACTTAGATTTGTAGGGAGAAAACCCTGTGGACGCATGAGTCCCATTATTATAAGCAAATTGAGTGAGGGGAAGATCATCAGCCCAGGTGTCCTGTGCAGCTGCAGCATAGCAACGCAGATACTGTTCCAGGACTTGGTTAACTCTCTTGTTCTGTCCATCGGACTGGGGATGATATGCAGTGGAATGACAGGGGGATATTTTAGGATAGATAGGAGTTCACTCCAAAACCATGCGGTGAACTGTGAACTACGGTCACTAATGATCGCCTGGGGAGACCAAACATTGAAAACACATGGCGTACAAAAAGATGTACAGTTTCCTCCGATGTAATTGTGGAAGTACAAGGTATAAAAGAGGGAAATTTAGTGAAACAATCCACCACCACCATCACCGCTGTGAACCTGTTAGAGCTTGGGAGTTTGACAATTAAGTCCATGGACACCAATGTCCATGGACCCTCCCTGCTGTAAGGGGTGTAAAAGACCATTTTTACTGGAGTGGTCCAACTTAGCCCTGGCACAAGTAACGCAATCAGCGAGCCAGTCCGGCACTTCTTTTATTAAACCCACCCAATTGTAGGTCTTCTTGATCAAGTCAATGCATTTCTTGTTGCCAGGATGAACAACCGTGGGGGGATCGTGATGTGTGCGCAGAATACCTCACTTCAGAAGGAGGGTGGAACCCAGATGCAAGACTGAAATAAATGAGCCTTTCCTTAAGGATTATATGGAGTGTTTATGACTCAGTGAGCCAACTGCTATACCAAGTCCACCCCCTCAGGGCAGGCCATTTGACTGGCTAAGACCTGAGCAACTATCAGAGGCGTTGAGAGCCAGAGCAATGGATGAAACGACAGGGGGGACAATTGACAGGATTTGGGCAACAGGAATCATGGTAACGAGATCCACTTCTTCTGGGTCCGAGGAACAGTGGGTGGGGCTGCAGCTGAAATTGGGAGTACGTTGAGCGCACCAATTATGAATTTCTATTTATAGTTAAAACTGCACAGGTCCCATAGGTTCAGGTTGTGTGCGCCCAAATTTTTGGGTTTATGAAAGTACAAAAAACCCTTGATCTGTGGACTTTAAATCATGTTGAGCACCATGTAACAGATACCTCAAATGATTAATTCCAAGCAACGGGTCCAACTCCTTGTTTTAAATGGGCCCAAGGGTCTCCATAGATGAACTTCCAGGAAAAAAGGTAAAAAGGGGTTTTTGGCCATCGTGCTCCTGGGGCAACACCACCCCCACTGCTACTGATGAGGCTCGATACAACTTTTCGGCTTGGGGATCAGGGGTTTCAAAAAGGGAGGGGGCATGAACACCTCTTTAATAAATTCAAAAGCCTGTTGGCATCTGGGTGACCCGCAAAACGTCCATTTTTCCCCGTAAGGGGTGAAGTGGGGCAGCCAGCTGGGAAGTGCCAGGGAAATATTTTTTAAGAAAAATGATGGTTCCCAATTAACTCTGTAGTTGTTTCTGGGTAGTTGGGGTTGGCCATTCTCAGATCACGTCCAACTTATTGGGAGGGATTGGTAACCATCTTTAAGGATGAGGTTCCCAGGAAGGTAACCTCCTCCTTATAGAACTCCCCTTGGAAGGTTTGACGAACAAGCCCTGACTTATCAAGGCGGGCCCCAACTGCTTCCAAGTCAGTAGCATGTTGTTTGGGAGTTGGGGAGTGAACCAGAATGTCATTGATGTATGCAACTGCAAGTAAACTGAGGGGCCCCCGTACATTATTGATCATATGTTGAAACATAGCGGAGCATTCTTCAGCCCAAAGGGCAACACATGGAATTAAAAATCCTCATTTTTGTCTGGATCGCTGTTAACCATTCTTCCCTTTCATTATCCGATCTGGTTAAAAGTTAACTAGATCCAGCTTAGAGAACACATGGGGTTTTGCAATTTCCTGGATGATCATCTGCTCCCGAGGCAAGGGGTAGGGATCAAAACTGTCTTTGTTTAAGTGGCCATAATCCATGCAGGGATGGAGGGAACCATCCGCTTTTTGGTGAAGATGATGGAACCCAATGGGCGGTCTCCTTGAACAGCCACCCTTTTTCAGCATATCATCCAACCAAGTGTTGAGTGCAATCTCTTCCTCTGCTGTATGGGGATACAACGGACAGTTGATATTCACCAACTCCACGGTCATTCAAAATCCACAGTTGAACCTAGTGTGAGGAGGCAGACGATCTTCCTTTTCTGAGTTGAAGATACTTTTGGTTGCATTAGCTTTCAGGAAAATCAGCCGCATCCACAGGGTGACAAGGAAGTAATAGAACTGCGGCTTTGTGATTTCTTAAGAATGTCAATCAGAGGGAATTCACCATCCAGTTGATCATTAGTAAATGACAGCATATTAGACTCCAAGTAAATCTTGACATGTTGTAGGCGCCACCATACCACTCCTAAGATCACCAAAAC
>JAKSZP010012880.1:0-12920 GCA_022478985.1 Massospora cicadina
GGGCAACATCACAAAAAGAATGACATGTATGCGAAGGAATAAAGCCAGCCCTAACTGGAAGAGTTGTATTAGCCAACTCCCTGATCCTATCAAAGCTATGGTTTGCTGCCCATGCGGTCCCTTTCTCCGCCAACTTCACCGACGCAATCTACAAGCTCCTGCAGAACTGGCTATAGTCGGGATACCGTGCACCTATCAAGCTGGAGACCATGTACAGCCCACGGAAGAAAGGAGGGATGGGGCTGCTCAACTTCATGGAAAGAGCAACGCAAATACTAGGCTTTTAGATAGCCTCCACGACGTCACCCAACCCACCATCCTTCCACTGGGCTAAGGCAGCCCAAACAAATTTTGCAAGGGCACTACATCTGAGGTCCCCTTCCAACCCGAAGACCCTGATGAAGTACCTTGTAACACACCCAAATGCCACTGGACCACATAACACCAAACGATATTTCAAATGTATCCTATACAGCCTAAGATAAGGAAATTGGAGTTTTGCATATGCACAGCAATCTGAAGACACCCACCCTCAAACTGGATATGTGAAACTCCACAGAGGACAAACAGTATGTAATGCGCCCAACCCATTACCATCCTTCCCTCTGTCCAGGATCGACTACCTGGACCACCAAGACATCCCATATGATCTACAAACCCAAAAACAGGTGTGGAACATCGTCACCTGTCCCCTCCTATCCCCACAAGTGTGCTCTACAATGTGGCGATACATGCGCCGCACATACAGAACAGCTGACCGTACGTTCTCAATGTTCAAGACATACGCCATCTGTGGCGGACCCAACACACTAGCACACCGCCTAGAAGAATGCCCGCCATCTGCGTATATCTGGGCCAACGTGATGCACTTGTTTCAACAACTACCCACAACCAAATTCCGACTGTCCTGTGATATCATGGCACTCAACATGACCTCACCTATCCCCCAGACACTGAGGGCCCTAATTGTGTGCGTTGCAATATGGTCTAATCACACAATTATCCTCGACGCATTCAATGGGGTCTTCCACAACCTTAACTAAACCATCGTCAGGTTCCACAACCATTTGGCTGACCACTTCCAAGCCTGGCTGTTCGGCTCACACCAACACAAATGGAAGAGATGGATGGGAACATGGATTCCAATCTGGTTCCTCCGATATGACACTGAAAACCTCACAGTCTCCATAGGCGGTACACCCTACTAGCCAGGATCGCCATACCACCCAAGGTCTAGTCACCCACCACCCATGGCCCCAGCCACACCAAAGAGTGCCATGTCATATTCTGAGTTATCTTTAATTGCTTTGCTCTCTTTTCCCGCTTCTGTTTTCTCCGCCTCTTCTTTTCTCCTACATATTGGGTGTGTCTGTCCCCTGGTCAGCCATCCTCGTACAAATAAAAATTAATACCGCGCATCATCATATTTTGAACTGACAGTGGCGGAAGGGCTTACACATAAATTTGTTCTTATTAGTCATGCTAGTCTTTGCAGCAACTATTAAAAGTCTAAGTCTATTTAAACTTTTCTTTCCCGCTCAATCTCACTTTGAGCAAATTTTATTAAAATAAAAGCATTTAGTATTCCACTGCCGTCTGGAAATGCCCATTTTCCAATAAAATTAATGTGGATCCACCGCCTGCTGCTCCAATGTGGGGTAGCAGTGATCCACCACCTAGCATTTTCTGCCCTGCGGGAAAATACATTCATACAGAGTCAAATAGCCCACCATCTTCTTCAGACCATTTTGTCCTCCCATGGGACTTAGCGCTCCACCTGACGCGCATCCACCCTTCTTGCCTCATATTCTCGCCCTCTCTCATTCCAACATCTGATTTAGCCTAAGAGTCGACTATGGGCGATTGTTCCCATATTCTGATAAGGTAATTATATAAATAGCTACAGCTGCATTTGCACAAGCTGGCTTTATTGATTTCTGCCTATTTAAGGGCCATTTTGATGTTGGCTTCCAAATGGAGGAGGATGCTTCAGCAGCAGCTTCTACTCCCCTAATTTATAAAAACACTCCTATTCCTACCACCCAAACTCGCCTTCCTTCAGACACCACATAGGTGGTGTTCTTCACATCCCTCCCATCTCACCTACCACCCCAGTTATTATATGATCAGTTGATGGCGGAGCTTCTGGCTTATGGGACACAGCCCAACCTTGTCTTCGCCATTCCTTCTGGAGCAGACTGCTTTGCTACACCTCGCTACTGCCACAATAATCCCACACCACCCTGCCATAGCCCAACAAAATACCCCCACATGCTTGTATTGCTGCAGCACCTGAGAATTTCTTTTGGGCTCAGGTGGATAATGGTCGCCAAATTTTTCCCTCTGTTTTATACTCAATCATTCCAAAAAATCCTGCCCCCAAGCCACTTCCTCTGGTGTGGCCTCTGAAACATATTTGGCAGATTCTGAATGGGGCGTTTTATTGCTCCCTCCCACTCAACATTCTCGTTTGATAGGCCAGAGTGAGAAATTGGCTCTACCAAACCCACCCACAATATTTTACCCAATTTCACCCACACCAATCAGAAACAGGACTGGACCACCATTTAAACCCAAGCAGCCCATTTGACTTCTGCCCACCCAAAATATCCATCCACTATTCCTGTGAACCAAAATCATGGTAATTATTGTCCAAGATTGATGAATCAGGTAACATTGTCACCAATGAGGACTTTGGTGAACAACTCAGCCCGCTTGATACTGTTTGGGCTGAATTTTACAATTCTGATTTTGACAAATCTCCATCCCATAATCAATTCACTCCTAAACCCAATGCCATCCCCTACCAAAGTAAACACCAGCTCGCCTTAGCAGCGGTGGCCTCACCCCAATGCCTAATCCTATGCAAAGCAGTGGCCCAAATCTGTTTCTCACTTCCACCATGGACTGAGCTTAGTCAATTTTCTCCCTGATTTACCCAAAACATACCAGGAGTAAATTACTAAATTGGCCACTGAAGCCATTAATTCAGTAATTCATGTGGCACAATTAGCAGAATTTGACCCATCTGCAAAAATCACTTGACAAAGTCTCACCAAATTTTCCCAACTTCCCAAAGCCCACATTCAAGCTGAACACCATGTAGAAGAATTTGTTAAGCTTTCTACCAAGCTGATCTTGAGTAAGGTAACTAACTTTTCGTCCACCTACACCCCCGCCATGCTGATGCCCCTACACCCTGGATCTCCGCTTTTGTCCATTTCTACAATGACTTCATTGATGCTGACCAGCTGAATATGTCCATAGAAGCACTGTCCGATCTCCCTCACCCTCTGCCATGGTAGGTTAGCAGTATTCCTCTACACGCCTGTTTGGAGTTTTATTTTGGGTTTTTATTTTGGTTGATTTTGGTTTTTTAATCCGTTTGATTCTTTCATAAGTTATTTTGCTCATTGAGTATCAGTAATGTCCATCCCCTGGTTGGCGTACCTCAAATAAAAGTTAAATTTAAACTATTGAAAGTCTTAAAGATTTCTTTCCAGATACTTATCTTTTTCTTATGGATCTATTAAGAATCCTTAGTTCTTATTGGTGCCAGATACTTGTTAACTAAACTGAAGTTAGGAATATTAGTACTTTGTATTGATGTTCATGAAGATATCAAAAACTATGGCCATTAATGGGCACCAGGAATGGATGAGGATAATTATAATAAAATTCAGCAGTAGCGAATTTATGCCAATGCATGGCCAAGTCCAATTACAATAAAATCTAATATAATGATGCATTTGCAGCAGCCTTGTGGCCAAAGAATAACAATAATATTAATAATAAAATAAAAATACTATACTTACATTCTGGGTGAGGAAGATGAAAGTAAATGAATGACTTTGGGGGTTTGCGCCATCAGGGTGGCAAAAAAATAGATTATAACTTTTTGCAATATCTATAATTGGTGATGATGCCATATAAATTTAGTTTATTATGGAGAATAAATACATGGCATATCAGCATTGGTGAAAAACAATGTTGATCAAAGCTTTATTAAAAAATTAGCTACATAACAATTAAGTAAATAAATATTTTGTTTGTATAGTTGTTCATACTAAATTAAGACATGATCTAATTCAAAGTCAATTATATCCCAATCTTTTGCTTCATATATAATTTGAGGGCTGTAATCCCTTAAATTTACTTCCCATATAGTTTCAGCTATCAAAAATCTTAAGAAAAACAAACTTTCCTACATTTCAGCTCCTTTTTGGTTACTAAAACAAATTTATAGAAAGCACCTTAAAAAGGAACAACTATATCAGTATCAAAGGACTGAGCTATTCCACCTAATTACATTGTTGTGTGCTCTTACCCAGAAACAAAGGAAATTCTGGGATTAAGCAAAATCATAGATACTTATAAATAGTTTGGTATCATTATGCAATAGTATTATGCAGATGAATGCCAACTTTAAGGAGTTACATTTCCTATTATGAAACTTAACGTGGTTTGTTACCCCAGGCTTCTTTATAACATACTGGAGTGAATCTATCTTTTACATCTACTAAATCTTTACATACTTCATAATATAATTGCAGATTAAAATATCCCTCAAAAATAGAAGTCAACAGAGCCAGCTTTTTAATATCCTTCAAACTAGTGATTTCTTAAATATTCTGATTATAATTTAGACATAGGTGATGCCATGGAGCATGCTAATAATAAAAATGTGCTGGCACTCAGGATAAGTTGCCACCTGTTTGGATTTTTGCCCACCTTTCCAGCCATCTAGATTACCATGGATCAATAGGGGATAATTCCCTATAGCAAGTAGGTTGTATATTGGTTAATCCTGATTTTGTTTTTATAGTGTTTGGGGGTGTTTTTTAAGTAGTTTGCATGGTTTGGATCCATCAGGAATAATCCTAGGGGAATGCTTAAGATCTCATCAGGCACAGTTGCCAACAAAATGGGGGCATCTGATAGTTGATCATTAATTAACTAACAGGTGTACCAATTGGGATCAGTCAGGATCATCACCAACCAATTTGAATTTAAGGAGCAAGTTGTGAAGCAAGTGATGCCGCCTGCAACTAGTGAATTGATAAGTTGGTTTGCAAACTGCCAAAATGGGTAACAAGTCACATTACCTAAGCAGGTTGCTCATCAAATATGGTTGGTCTGCTGAGATTGAGTAGAAGATGTTAGAGACACGTTTTCTGACTCCTTCCATTTTAGGTCTCAAGGATGTCCAATGACTGAATCCTAGCTAGGATGGGGAAGACCATCTCTGGAGAGATGATAAAGGGTAATTAAATGGCAACAGCTGCCGTTTCATGGCTGAGGCGCCATCCGAGGGTTGGTTGCCAAATTTACTCTATAAATTTCCCTGATAATTCACATTAGAAAAGGAGTAAATAGCATAATTCATTATTGGTTTTAGTCTATTCATCTTCAGGAATTTTTGCGTGTGTGCTTTAATAGTATTATTTAGAAGGATAAAGAGTAAGGATCAAGGATCATTAGAAGAAAAGTTGAACTGAGATGGTAATTGCTGCTAACTTCTACACCAGACTTAAGTCCATAAACTAGGGATATTAGTGTGGATCAAGTTAGGCTAATAAGGGTATAAATCCCTACTGAAGTCATCTAGAGTATTTTGGGGAGGAATACTGGTCAAGCATTGGACCAGAAATTTGTTATCTATTCAACTACAGATATTAGACTTCAACTATTGTCACTCAAATATCATATACATTAGACAACGCAAAGAGTGCACAAACCAAACCTGTGCAGCTATCAATTAGGTGCCGTTATTCTTGAACGAGCAGTGAAGCCCCTAAATTTTAAAAATTGGTACTCACTATAGGGTTTTAGTTCAGTAGGATACACTAAGATGTCATACAAGGATGAGTTAAGAAAATTCTGGACAGAGTTGGCAACCAAAAACAAGAACGCCTTGAATTCTGCCAATAATTGAGAATTTGCTGCCTTGGAGGAGATATTTACCAAGATTAAAAAAGGATTCAAAGATGTCTCTAGTTTTGGCAATGAGTTGCTAGGAAAAGTAACATCAATAAAGAAAAAGGAAGGAAATCTAGCTCAAGAAGTTTTGTTATTGAAAATAAAAGGTAGTGAATTTTGTTTGATTACGGGTATTCAGTTCAAATATAGAGCAGCTGATGAAGCAAGTTGAGGAGTTGAATACTCATAAATGTGAATGCGAGATCTATGTGGCAAAAGAAACCAAAGAAAGGACCCCAAGAACTCCAGTTGGGAAGTCTGCTATTCCACAAAATTAAGCTGACTGCATTTACAGCCATTTTGGATATGACTCTTGAAATCACTCCTCAAGTTAGTCAAGTAGCCAAACCAAAAGTAGTGGCTAGATAGTTTTAGGGGAATTTAGAGCTATGCTGAAATTATTTACATTCTATTGGGATAAAGCTCCTGCATTTTTCTGATTATTTGACATGACAACTTTTGGGTACAGTAATTGTCAAAAGTCTTTGGCGGTGATGAACCGTTTGGACAAGGATTTCCAGAACTTAGTTTTACCCCATCTAGAGGGAGACAGCTGGTCATACTCAGAGTCCAAGGCAGCCATCATGAAAGAAATCTGGAAGTCCCACGCATATGTTGAATTGCAAGCAAGAATTCATGGGAATCCAATTCTAGAAGGATGAATTCTTAGCAAGTTTTGCCGATTGTTTCTTCCAAAAATTGCAGGATTTTGGTCATAGTGAAAGTGCTGGATTATTTTGATTACAGATCATGCTGCAAGAAGCCCTTCAGCCCTATCGCAATTTACATCAAATGATGTCTTCCATGTTCACAACCGAGATTACCACCTTGCAGATGGTGGATCATTTGAAAATATTAGAAGCTACATTTGATGCCCCTAAAAAAAGTATAAACCAAGTCCAGCACAAAATTCAAATCCTAAAAAGGGGTCCTATGGCACTAAGGAGCTCAATAATTAAACCATTCCAGGGAATAAACTCAAAGAGTTTAAGCGGATCAATAAGCAAGAAAAACTTTATTATCAGTATGGAGGAAGAGGACACTTTGCTGTTCAATGCAAGAAGCCAAAGGAACAGATCAATGTGGTCCAGGCGAAAAAGTCCAAACCTACAAAAGGGTCGGGAAAAAGCCTCAGCCTAGAAGGGGAACAGTCTAGAGTGGCGGAGAAACCTGTTCCTCCCAATATATTGCATAAAGAAATTGACATTAGTGATTTGTTCATCGATGATGACATGAAGGATCAACTATATCAAGTGGTTAATTTAGTTGTTAATGCAGTAACCAGATCTGGAGTAAGGGGGACTGACCCTAAAATAATTAAGGAAGTTTCTCAGCTATATGCGCAACAACTAGTGGACAAGATTCAAGCTGCAGAGAATCAAAAAGAATTGACCAAGGTCAAATTAGTTGAGGCAAACCTTTCTATCCCCCTTAGCGCAATCAAAAGATCATTTCCTGATCTATTGGCGCAAATAATTCACACCCTTGATTCAGCAAATGATGCCGCTGTACACTCAGTAAATATGATTTTAAAATACTCTGAGCGTACATATATAGATATACTAGTTAATCAAGTATGGGTGTGGGCAATAGTTGTCAGTGGAGCACCTATCAATATTGTCTCAACCAGGCTGGTGAAGAAGATGAGGATCTCGCCGATTTAGTACACAGGATAGAATATGGGACAGCAGGGCCAAATACCACCATCTCCTGTGGAGCATATAGTACTCTGCCACTCCAATCTGGATCGTTAGTGGTATCCGCCTATCACTAGTTTTAGCTAACCAAGATTATTATTTTCCAAATGGGATGGAGCTTTTATGGAAGTATGGAGTTAAATGTAACTTCAAAGATGATACGTTGACCATATTGGGTCAGACGTTACCATTAGTCTATCAGAAAGATGGGGAAGCACCACTGCAAGGAGGAATAGTTTCATCAATCTGATCTATAATGACTTCATTGCCCCAACTCATTACCAATCAGTTGGACAAAAGCAATGAGAAATGTTAACGTAACTCCTGGAAAATTGAGGAATTTTATTGAAGATCAAGAGTTTGAGAACCATACCATTAGGATCACAGATCATAGTCAACATGAGGTTGACGTTGAAGATACCTGAGCTGCTGTATGGAGAAGTCAGAAGCCCTGGAATAAGTCCAGAGTAGAGCCTTGGGTAGCTCCTGGAATAATTATGCTAGGCCATGGAGAAATTCGAGTTTTTTGGAGAATTATATGAAGAACTAATGAAGATTAAGAAGAATCATATCATCGCATTTGTTAATCTAGTCCTGACATCTGAATATAGGAAATTCCAAGATTTTGGGACAATCAATGAAATGGGATTACCAGCAGGGGTGACTGAAAGCATCAATTTATTGATCAATTGAGAGCAACTCACTGATCTGATGGACAGACAGCAGGATGAGGTGCTCAAATTATTTGAGAAGTTTCAGGAATTATTCAATCAGGATGACCATGATTTGGTATGTGCGATAAATGTAATCCACAAAGTTGATACTGGGGAAAATTTGCCAATAAGTGTGACTTATTTGATCTATGAAGGTGGCCAAAGCAGTAGTGGAGGAAGAAATCAGTAAACCAGCGAAGCATGGGCTTCTAGTTCCATCATTGAGTCCCTGGGTGAGCCCCATACTAATTGTGAATAAGAATGATGGCTCTAATCAGGTGGTGATCAATTATCAGAGGCTGAATAAGATAATGAAGTATTCATATCCACTACCATGAATTGATGATGCACTAAATTTGATTGGGAGAAGCGTATTTCTCCGTGATGGATATAATATCTGGATATTGGGAAATCAATTTGCCAATGGAAGACCAAGAGAAATGTGCAATTATCACCGTGCAGAGGCTGTATCAACCAACTAGGATGCCCCAAGGTCTATGAAATGTGCTTGCGATGTTCCAGAGGGCCATGGACGCCATCTTAAATGACCTGAATTGTCATACATCCTGGTGTAATTGGATGATATAAATTTGTTCAGTAGTACAATTACTGACCATTTACACCACTTGAAAGAAGTCTCTAAGAGACTGTCCACAGCTACCCTGAAGATTAAGCCAAGGAAGTGCCACTTCTTCAAGAAAGAGTTGGAATATCTGGTATTTTTAATCGACTCTAGTGGACTGAATCCTCAAGCCCAGAAATTGAGGCCATAGAGCGAATGGCTGTGCCAAAAAGTGTCTGAAATATCCAAGTGTTCCTTGGAATGGTCAGATACTATCAAAGACTTAAACAGGATTCTATGAGTATCGCCAAGCTCCTCTTTCATTTGCTGAAGGATTAAAAAAAAGGATTTGTTTAGAGTAAAGGAGCCAGAGTTCTTTTTAATTACGCTGGTATTTAATAGGTTCTCCTATTTAAAATATACTAATTTTAATAAAGAATTTATAATACAGACTGATGCTTTGATAATGGCGATTGGCCATCCTGAGGCAAGTAGATGAACTCAGGGATGAACATCTGGTAGAGTATGTGAGTTGAACACTCTCAGCAGCTGAGAGGAATTATACCGTGACTGTCAGGTGGACAGCAAGTAAGAATTATACTGGCCTGCCAGACCAGATGTCAGAGCATCCAAACAGCAAACCAGAATGCTTGAGGCACTGCTGCTGATATGATAAATATGGAACCAGAAAGGAGTTCCACCAATATCTGCCAGTGAGCCAGAATTTCATATAGGCACAAAATAAAGTACCAGATGCACACGGCCGTTAACCCCAAGGGGTACAAGAATGTCAGCGGATAAGGTGGCTTAATTTTTAACATGTAAAACTAATTTTTAGGAATAATTTTAATGGAAATTTAGGAAAGAAAGGTTGACCAACAATTTTCTCAGTGCAATGTGACTGATTGAATAGTAGTCAATTTGGTGGAAAACAAAGCTGGGATCAGGTCCCTCAAATTTGACCTAACCAGCTAATTATTCAGGAATGGGCGGGTTAGTTCCTTGGGAACTGTCATCGCAAAATTTGGTGGCAGGCCAAGTTGCTGTCAGTTTGACCTCGAATGCCTGAACCAAAGCTCAACTATGTTTCTGATGGTTGGCATGACAGCATTTAGCCCAACGAGCGGCAGGAATCCCCCAAGGCCACTCCACATAGCGGTGGGCCCATTTGGTTGGGAATGGGTTCAGGACGCCCAACTCACCTGTGCTCAGTCGCTGGGCCATTCATTTGGTCAATGGTATTGCATTGGGTGCAAGGTCCAATTTGTCAGCAGGAAGCTGCCCATCGGGGGTGATGCCTGCTGGATTTGGGAGGGGAGAGATTTTCCCAATCGTCATGTTAATTGAATCACAACCATCGGGCATTCTGGCTGATAGATCAGTCTTCATACCTTTTTGATCATTTAAAATCTGAGCATTGGGCGGATTGCCACTCGAATTGGTTATGATTGGTTTTATTTTGGTGATCTTGGTGCAGATTTCACTGATTCCTCATAACAGTTCTGCCAAGGTTAATGTGGGTACTGGAAATGGGATCCAAAGTGAGAAAGCTGTTACCCAGCGCTCATCTACTACATGAGCGAGATCGCCCTGAGTAATGAGGGGTACAGCCATCCTCTTTGGTGCATTCTTACTCAGAAATGGGAAAATGGCCCAGTCATCACCTAGAGGACGTTCCCTGGGACTTACAGTGACTGAGCATGAATGCCTTGTGGTAATTTATGCATGTAAACAGTTTTAGGTATATATCCATTTCTTGCAATTCAAAGCAGTTACGGACCACTCCTTGGTGCATAGGCTGCACAATTTAAGATAACATGAAGGACAACTGACTTGATGTGCATTAAAGCTACAGGCTTATGATTATGAGATAGTCCACTGAGCTGGAGCTTCTCTTCAGAATGCGGATGGCTTATCAATGTTACCAATGGTTCAAGTGATATAAAGCAAGCGTATGAGCTATTCCAGAGAATAATTGAAGGAGAAATTGGGAACAAGCCCCAAGAAATCTAAGGTATGCTCAAAAAGCGATGGTAAACACCAAGACCATGGATGGACAAGTTTTTAAGATGATTGGTGGGAAAAAGTTACTATTTCCAAAGCTGTCAAAATGAGAGGCTATTGTTCAAGCCGCACATAAGGTTGTCAGGCATGGAGGCCTATGGAAGATGACCAATCACATTTGCCAGTATTATTACTGGGAGTCTATTAACTACAATGTAGAGGATCATCTGGCTTGTTGTGTGAAGTGCCAGTTGCACAAGACTCACAAAACTATGACTGGATGACAACTAGTCCGCCCTGCATTTCCCTAGCATACGGTGTTCATTGATGTGATGGGACCATTAGCCATGAGTACCAGGGGAGTCAAATACATTATAGTTGCAATTGACCATCTGATGAGATGGGTCAAAACAAAGGTCTTGGTGAAAGTAGACGTTACAAGCACCGCAAGGTTTATCCTGGATCAAGTAGTATACCACCACAGATGCCCACAAGTCTTGTTGAGCGATAATGGAACAAATTTCACATCTCATGTGATCCTTCAATTGAATGAAATAATGGGGATCTGAGGAGTCATGTCTGTACCTTACCAGCTGGAGACAAATGGACTGGTAGAGCGGGTCAACGGAACCCTGGCCATGATGCTGAGGAAGCTGGTTGCAGGGAGAACTTTTGCATGGGGAAGATACCATAGTTTGGTGGTGTTTGCATACAACATAAGTCATCTTACGGTGATGGGGAAAATGCCATTTGAGTTACTTTATGGAAGAAAGGCCACGTTGCTGCAAATTCTATATTCAGTGGTTGAACTAACATTGTGGATGAGTGCTGATCAGTACCTGATCCAATTGTTAAATATCTTATCAAGATGCAATTTCAAGAATTAAATACAACCTTGAAGAAAAGGATCAAGGCAAAAATGATGGATAAGAACAATTGACTATCCTTATCAGAATACTATATAGGAAAATAGTTGCTATAGTAATATGCATGGTTTTACTTTTTCTCTCTCGTTGCAATCGCTTTTTCAATCTATTCAATTCAAGTCTGATTCTAGTTTGATAATCTCACAGAGGAGATTAGTCTGCGCCCATGTCATGGAGCAGTTGGGCAAGTAAGGTAAGAGGAGCAGGTGGTAGGCCCGCGGCCTCAAACGTTCAAATTGACCCGGAGAAACTGGTGGTATAGAAAAAAAATTTAAAAAACTGGCGGTCACTATTTCCCCAGAAATCCTTGCATGGCAAGCACAATGCAACCAGTACATCAACACGCTGCACTCCCAGCCACTTTCGTCGGTGGAATATGGAGTCCGCGTGTTTCTGGACATCCAACAAATGGCTTTATGGGAAAAAATTTGTGGGGATGTGCACACTTTTTTCCAACTGCGGTGTACGTCGCACCTCACTCCATGTCATGAGGTTGGCTGGACCTAGGTTTCAAAAATAAGGAGGCAGCAGATGAGGCTGCTGCAGTGCGCGTAGTAATTGAACTCTCTGAAGGGCAATGGGTCATCAAAACCAAATGCACCAGATAGATAAAATCCAGCCAAATTTTCCTCACGTTTGACTTTTTGCCTACTATGGTAAAACGTGACATTTTGGAGCAACACCTGAAAGATGGTCTCACTGTCTACGGCGAAATACAATCTTTCAAGATGCAATGCTTTATGCTGATGCCACACCTGTGCACCTGCAAAGCCATCGCAGTTCTGACCCCAACTGAGGAGATTGCAAAGGACCTAACCCAGATCCTGCACTCCACTTTTATTAATATCAAAGGGCATACCACCCACCCTTTACGGGCAACTGTGGACAGCGCACCCCCCATCTGCACCCACTGTGACATGTTCAGCCATAAGGCACATGCATGCCCCACCAAGGAGGGCGTCACATTCCAAGAGCACCCCTCGGTGGCCATGGCTAGTGGAGAGGCGCACTACGAACCAACTGCAAGCACCAAAGAGGC
>JAKSZP010012881.1:0-12884 GCA_022478985.1 Massospora cicadina
ATGGGAATAGAGGGGGGTGTGCATTAAGGTCAACCAAATCCCAATGCATAATCCAAGAATCAACACACTTCCATATACTAGATAAATCAAATATGTGCATGTGAGGAAAGATTACTTTGACCTTCATTTAAATTGCACTAATAATTCTCTATAAAATAATTTTTCAGGATAGTTTTGGCCTGCAGACAAATGAATCATTTGGTGGGACTGGCAGTGCACACCCATGGGCAGGGTTGGTAAGATGAATCCCAATTTAACAAATAAATTCAAATCTAAAACCTATTTGAGATGGGCTTGCCACACCATCACTTAAGTCAGAATGATTGACAGTGTTTATCAGTCCCTAATTTCTTAAAATTGATTCTTTGGCATTAAAATTGGTTTGCACACATTGTCCAGACTTCTACCTCATTTTGGCAAAGTTCCTCTGAAAGGTAAGCCAACCTACCAGATGGCTGTGGATCTAGCTTCCACAACCTCCTTTCATAGCCCCTAATCTTTTCCATCAACTATTTGATAGTGGGAAAAACTATAAGGGTGAGACTTAGAAGGGGTAGGATGATACCCACCGCTCACAAACTACATGTGCCAGATAGACCAAGGGGTAAAGCATTTTTTAATCCTTTTCTTGGTTCTATGTAGTATCCATTCCTGTCTAGGCGTAGGTCTGCTCCTCAGGACTTACATTATGCTTTCCTATATGAACAGAAAGTGCTCTTCTACCAAAAACTTGTGATAGCCCAAAATTTTTGTTGCTTAAGAAATCAATAAAAAAATGGCTATAATTTTTTAAGGGTGACAGAGTGCCTTTAAATGGGTTGCTTGGAAAGCTTATACCAGCTCCTTGTAGTTTTCACAATCCTTGGCGCTCACCAAGCTGTTATCACATAAGGGAAACACTTAAAATTAACTAGTTACTTTATAATTTGTTGGGATTTCCATGAATACAGGATTGATCAATCTCAGCCTACTGGGATTCTTCCACCACTGCTGGTTCAGGATTGGAAGGCCCCTTACCATTAAAAGGAGAAAGCTGGGAAGCGTGGAAACATAATTCTGCTTATAATGGTGAGATGACGTCAAAAAAACCCCATTCTAAATATCCTTCTTCACCACATGAGGAACTGAACTAATACTTGCAAGTTTCTTTTGAGGAGACTTTCTTTCTCAAGTAATGAATATATAACATGACCAATGGCCCTTCCTTGAACTTGTGGGTGGAAAGCCAAAAAGATCTGCAAACTTTTTATAGTCACTGATGGCCTAACTAAATTTTTGAAAACCAGATTCTAGATGTTACAATTTTTCAGCAGATGAGCCTCATCTGCTGGCACTTATGAGAAAAGGTAGGGGTCATTTGGAAGTATTGATTATATCCTAAAGTGGCCGTTTATGGGAGAATACATTAGAAGAGTGAGTGATATTGTTATAAGCGAACTGCGCCAAGGGTTGATCAGCAGCTAAGAGTCCTGGGAAAAGGAGGCATAAATTCAAAGATACTGCTACAGGATCTGATTGACCCTTTCTTATATGACCATATGACTGCAGATGATATGCGGTAGAATGTCATGGTTTGTTTTTAAAAATGACTAACAAAGCGCTCCAAAATCAGGCTGTAAATTAATGAACCTGGTCGCTTAATACTTCTAGGGGTAAGTCAAACATAGTGAAACTATGAGTAATAAAAAGTCCAACAATCTCTTCAGTATAGATAGCAAAAAAGATAGGGGATAATTTAAGAATTTGGTGAAATTATCTAATACAAACATTAACACATCAAACCCACTGGAAGTAGAAAAGTTACACTATAAAGTTGACATATATGGAGGTCCAAGGAACTTCTTCCTATTGCATTGGATGTAGCTGGCCATTCTTTACCAACCTGTCTAATTTTTCCAGTTACAAGTAACTCTGTTTGCTATTCAGACAGGCAAATTTTAGTGATAAAAAAGTAATTAATTGACCAATTCACAAATTTAATAAATTCTTGATCCCATGAATGACCCACCACAGGAAGTTTATGATGTTATTGAATAACCTCTTTGCAAAGCAGGAAAGACGCCAAAGCTTTGTTTAAATTTAAGATTAATTTTTATTCAAAGTATAATGGGTGCGTTTGCAATGTGAGGTTGTTAGTTGATCCAAATAAAATTACATCCCTTCTAAGCAAGCTGTCTGGCCAGCTAACACATGAAACCAAGGGTATCTTAGAAGACTAGTCTGTAATGAAGACCACATGGGATAATAGTCAAGATTTGTGAGGGTGGGATGAACATGGCAGTTCTTGGGAATCCCCATTAGCAGGGCTTAGAGAGGGGTTGAAATTTAACATTTCAGTAAGAACATTCAGGGCTCTTTGACAAACGTGTAATTATAGTTGAAATTGCAGAGATTAAAAAGGTCTAGGGTTGCCAATGGGCCCTTTTTTGTTGCTTCCCAAAGTATAGGAGGTATTTGTGGTCCATTTTGACAACAACTTCATGTTGCGCCCCTTGAATATGATAATGACAATTGGTGAGTGAGAATGCCACCGCAGTAATCTCCTTATCATAGATTGTCTATTTTAGTTCAAAGGAGGAGAACTTGCAAAAGAAAACAATTGACAGGGTGCTCTAATCCACCATGTTCATGGAGTAGCACAGCCCTCAAGGCTGTGTAAGTCCAGGGGAACGTCCCCTCTACGTGTACTGGGCGATTTTCCCATTTACTAATAAAAAGGGTACAAAGAGGGCGGCTGTACCCCTCATCATCCAGGGTGACCTCGCCCATGTGGTAGACAAGCGCTGGGTAACAGCGCTTCCTCTGAAGATTCCTCCCCCAGTTGCCGCACTTGCCTCCACTGAATTAGTTTGCTGAATCAAGGAAATCTATGCAGAAATCATTAGTAACCGTATTTCACACAAACTGGAAGGACTTTATAAATTCAATGGCGCCAAATTAAGAGTCTAAGCTGAAATGTCTAAAATCAATGGGAATAAAGCCTGACGGGCAAAAAACTAATAGTCAGAAGGGGACAATTAACAAATTCTTAGTTTAAATCGCCAATGGCATCAAGCCATAAAGCAGTATGGTTGCTGATGCCAAACTCCCCTCAAAATTGTCAGGGACAATCCCTGATGGGCAGGTATCACCATCAGGTACTGTTGCTGATAGTTTGAAGCCCCATTTTAAAATTCAGGATTGGTGTTCAATGGTACCCATTTGGCTGAACAAACGCTCCAGCAACCAGGAACGGGCAGGTTGGCCATCCTGTTTCCATTTCTGACCCGTTGGGTCTGCCCATATGTGGGGTGGCCCTGGGGGATTCCTATTGCCCATCAGGCCAGGTGCCATTGTGCTAACCAACGTATATGCAGTAAAGCCTTAGGTAAGGCGTTTTTAGATAAACTGATAGTGACTTGGCCTGCCACCAAATTCTTTGAATCAGTTCAGATTAGGATCATTTCCCCCCTTCCCCAAAGATTTGCTGGGTTAGGTCAAATTTGAGGGCCCCAACCCAGTTGCTTTGACAAGCTGACCCAGATTAAACACTATTAAATCAGACATGTCACACTGAGGAAATTGTTGGTCAATTTCTTAATTTTTACTATAAATAAAATTCCTGCTAGTACCCAAATTTTTTATTCTATCTTAATTCTTCTTGCCAAAGTCCTGATGGCACTAACTTGGTGGCCCATCGGACCCTATAATGGATGAGCTATACCAGTTTTGATGGTCACAATTGCTCCCACCATAGTCAACTGGATCCATCATGCAAGAAATTTTTGGGAATATAATCCCGTTATTGAAGCTATCCGCTACCAGGATAGTGGAATCCTGTGACCTCACATATCTCACCTTCAGGAAAGAATCCTCCCCTTGTCTCTGCTTTAGTTATGGCCCCCTCCATTTTAAATCCCAAAGCAGCTAATCCAGTAGTGTAACCCCCTGCAGTAAGGGCCGCAGGGTCTGGGGTTGCATCAGTTTGGTTCATTGCCAGTTTTTTTTTCACAATCAAAACACATCAACGAGCCATTGTTGCCCAGCTTCCTGCACCATACAACGTCATTTGAGCGGCAATGTCACTGGCATTCTGGCTTGCTTTTTAGGTGCTTTTGCATCCCTACTGTCAGGCCAGTCTAAACTTCTTATGTCGTTTTCCTGAAAGGATGTACCCAATGCATCAAATGACACAATAAAGGGCTTAAATGTGTCAGCATGCTTAAGAATAGGCTCAGAAACAAAACTTTTCTTAATAGAATCAAACGCTTGTTGACAAGCTTCTGTCCAATTAAATGGGATGTTCTTTATCATCAGGGAGTGGAGGGGTGCCGCCAACTTAGATAACGCAGGGGAAAACTCTTTAAGAAAGATAATAGTACCCCAGAAGCTGCAAAGTTTTTTTAGTTTTGTAAAGGTGGGTAAAATATAATTAGTTCAGGTTTTCTGTAAGAATTACATACTCATCTTTTTAAAACCAAGTTACCTAAGAAAGTGGCTTATCTTTAAAAAATTATTTATATGATTAACATAAAGATTCACTTTTTGAAGGTCAGAAAGCAAAGATTAGATATCCTTTTCATGCTGCTCATGATTAAATGAATTTACCATATTTTCTCAATATAAGTCACAGCGCAAGTAAAGTAAAGGTCTCCCAGGACGTCATAAAGAATACATTGGAAAGTTGCAAGTTCATTTTTGAGACTGAAGGATATTATTTTAAACTGGAACACATCCCTCTTTATGCATATTTCTGTAAGCCAATCCTCACCTTCCACTACCCTTATTTTATTAATCTGTTTTACAAGATCAAATTTAGAAATTACACATGACCTTGAAATTACCTGTTTAAATATTTGATCCAAAGGCCAGGATTAGGGTCATACATGGTTATTTTTTTAAAGACTATAGTCTACACAGGGCTATAAGGTTCCATTGGCATTTTGTGCAAAAACTATAGGCAAAGCAATGAGTTTAAATTTTCATAGTATCCATTTTTTCTGGAACATGTCTATAAACCAAACCTCAAAAGCCTTATCTTCCTATTTGTATTTAGATACAATTGGAAGCTTGTATTGCAGAAATCTACTGCTAAACAAAATCCAGGCCATACTCAGAGTGAGGCAGGAGACAATTGGCTTTTTACATCTATAAATGTCTCTATAAAGCAGCAACCCAGAAGGGAAGTTGGATAGATCAGTGAAGGAAAATGTTTCAAAAATGTAACCCAATACTCTTGCTATGAAAAACATATTGGTGATAGGAAACTCGCCACATAAGTGTATTATCAAAGGACAAAAAGTTGGACTCCAGGTTGGTATTTACCAGTTGACAGCGCCACCAACCTACCCTAAAAATATCTGTAAAAGATAAATCTTGAATCTCCTTGAAACAGTTGCAAAAGCAGAACTTATTAACAGAAAATGGGATAGGACACATCACTTCATACCTAGTAATAATTTCTGAAGAAGCGCCTAATTAAGATGACCCTACTTCAAGATCCAGATATAGACCTTAAACTACTTTTAAGCTTGTTAAAAGTTTAGCTTCTACTGTGTCCATGAAGCTTCAATGGACACCTTGTGAGACCGCAACTGGATTTTAATAGGCAATATAAATTAGACATGACCTGTTTATTTGAAACTTCATGAGACAAACTGGCTGGGTTGAGCAGTCACAGAAAATCAAACAGGCTGGTGTCAGGAAGACTAACCGCTTCTCCAGCTGGATGATTTACATTACTACATGCCAGTTGTATCATGGACAATAAAGGCATCAAAGTATTCAAAGCCACCTGTTTTAAATTGGAATTTATGTCAACAGAACGAAACTGGTCACCAGATCACATTGCTGCTGGGCTGGGGAAGATAGGGCAGAGAATCAGAAGAAACAACATGCTAATGCTTGGGACTTGAATAAGATTTACATTATGATAGGGTTAAACGACCTGGATACATGCAAGAGTGGATCTGAATTATGCTTCTAAATTGGCTGGGCCTTAAGTTAAACTTCAAGAACAGCTTAAAAGCTTTGATAAAAGGAAAAATGTGGCCAACAATAAACTACCAGGCGAAGCAAGAGTCTCACGTTTTGCATATATAATAAAATTAATGCATCACCTAAATATTAAAAAGCAGGTGGAGAAGGATTAGAATAAGGGTCAGTTTATTATATCATGGATTTGGATGATAAAAATAAGAATAAGCTGTTATTATGGATGAGTTACCACCAAAGATAACAATCAGAATATTAATGGTACAGCCAAACACAGTAATTTATATAGTTTGGAAGAGAAGTGCCATTAAGTCCAGTCATTCAAAAAATCAGAAAACATGTATATTAATGGTTACCACAAACTACTAATTTGGAAATTGAAAATTTAAGTGTTTTATATAAAAAGATAAAAAGTGTATATATTAACATAAAATCCTGTTGGTAGGTGCAACCTTATAATCTCATTTGAGATAAAAAAGAGGTTACAATAAGGCCAACCAAAACTTGATGCAACGTAATTTAAGAATCAACACACTACTAGATATTTTGTAATTTAAATCTGCGTATGCAAGGATAAATATCTGAATTTTGTTTGGGACACCACTTTTAAATTTTTATGAAATTATTTTTTGGAATGGTCTTGGCCTGGCAGACAAATGAGCCATTTTGCAGGACTGACAGGGTGATCTATGGGAAAGGATAGTTGGGATGATCACAATTTTGATTCAAATGGGTTTGAAGCACCCAAATCTATTGAGCATGGGCTCACCACATTATTACTTGAGTCAGAAGGCTTGTCATTGTTTACCAAACCCTGATTTCTTAAATTTTAAGTTGACAATCAAAATTGGGTTGCACACCTTAACCAGAATTTTACCTCATTCTTGATAAAGATGCCATTAAAAAGTAAGACAACCTACCAGCTGGCGGTGGCCTCTGAACTCCATCACCTCCTTGCACAGCCCCCTAATCCTTTCCACCAACTCCTTGATAGTGTGAAGGACTGGAAGGGAAGAGACCTTAAGAGGGTAGGCTGTGACCAACCTCTCATCTACTACCTGGGCCAAATCCTCCTTGTTAGTGATGCGTACAACAGCTTTCTTAAGCCCCTTTTTGGTTCTATGTGGGAACTCCTTCCTGTCCAGGCATAGGGGATGCTTCCCAGGATTTACATTACCCTTTCTTACTGAAAAGGATGCACTCATCCACTGGGGCCTATTCAAGCACAAAATTCTTGTGCGCTTTAGGCAACTTAATAACTAATATGACTGCAAATCCTTTTGGGGGGAAATATGCCTTGAGGTGGTATGAGTAGAAGATTCCATCTGCTCCTTGTAGTTGGCGCAATCCTTGGCGCTCACCCAGATGTTATCATAAGAGGAGAAATTCTTCAAGTCCACCATATAATGAACAAAATATTGGGATTCCATGAAGCCAGGATTGCTCAATCTTGGCATCTTGGGAGTCTTTCGCCATTACTGGCTCAGGATTGGAAAGTCCTTTACCCAAAATGGGAAAGCTGGGGAGTTTTTAAACAATATTCTGCTTCCAATGAAGAGGTAGTGTAAAACAGAAAGCCCCATTCTTAAGATCATTTTACCACTTAAAAACCCAAGTGCTTACTTTCAAATTTCTTTAAGGGACTTTTATTCTCAAGTATTGAGGATCCAACATGGCTAATGATCCTTGAACTTGTCGTGGGAAGCCATTTGTAATTTACAAGCTTCTTGTAGTTACTGATGACCTACAATAAATGTATGCAAACAAGATTCTGTTATCACAAATCTGAAGCAAGCAATCCTCATTCAACAGCACTTCTAAGCAAAGATGAGGGCTAATTTAAAAGGATGGATAATAACCTAAAGTGGCCTCATATGGGGATAAGCTTTTTTACTGATGAGCGATGTTGTTGTAGTGAACTTTACCAAGGGTAGCTCAGCAGCTCAAGAGTCCTGGAAAGAGGAGAAATAGCAGCAAAGATATTGCTCAAGGATCAGGTTGACCCTTTTTGTCTGCCTATCTGATTGAGGATGATAGTCAATAGAACAACATGGCTTGACTTTCAAGATGGATAACAGAGCGCTCTAGAACCTGTCTATGAATTAAGGAACCCAGTCACTTACTACTTCTAAGGGTAGGCCAAACATAGAAAGAGCATGAGTCTATAAAAATTTAGCACTCTCTTATGAAGAGATAGTCAATTAACAGGGTGTGAATAAGGAAAACTTGGAAAATCTAACTAACAAAACATTATTGCATCAAACCCATTTGAAGGAGGGTTTTCCACAATGAAGTCAACAGATATGTAGTCAAAGGTACTTCTGCCTATTGTAATGGATGCAGAAGGCCATTCTTGCCCAACCTTTAATTTTCCTAGGAACAAGTAACGCAGTCTGCTATCCAGGTAGACAAATCTTTAGAAATACCAGGCAACGTTTTGCCCATTTTACAAAGTCATTTTTCTTGTTTCTTAAATGACCCACTTTGAGAGGGTCGTAACATTCTTAAATAACCTTGTCACAAAGCAGGAGAGGCACTAAACTTTGTTTATAAATAAAATTATTCCACTAAAAAGTAAAGTGGACGTGTTTAAGAGGTGATGTTGCCAATTGATAAAATAATTCTAGCTCTTCTACACAAGCTTTCTGGCTAGCCAACAGTTAACATCTAGTTTTCTAACTGATCATTTACAGAAGTTAACTGCACAGGTTTGAAACGTGTCCAATTTGCGCTGCTAGATAGTAATGGATATATGGGTGATAATAGTATGAATACTATTATCAGTAGCTTAATACATAAACCAGGTTGATTGGTGGTTTAATTTTTAAACTTGAATAATCCATGAAATACTGATTATGTTGATAAATAAAAACTTCTTAACTATCCCAGATGAACTTACTAACTCTCAGATTCAGAGGTTCTCTGGCTTAGTTCTCATCACGCTGAGTCAGCGGAGATCTACTGTAAAGGTCTGCTTCACTTCTAAGGATATCTGATCCTTAATCTGTATCACAAAAAATTATTGTACTACAACAATAGTAAACTGAAGATTAATATAACTTATTACCTCTATACAAGCTCTTGTACAATATTTTACTATAAAATATAAAGGATTAGATATTAATGATACAATTATAAATGACAGTTGGTCTGATGCAATAGATAAAGAAGTGCTAATGTTAAACAACAGTTAGTGTCAAGCAAACAGCAAGTTAAATTTAGACTGGCATGCCAGCCTGAGTACCAAAGCACCCAAAGGGCAACCCATAATGCCAGAGGCACTGCTGCTAGTATGATGGTTATGGAACTAGGAAGGAGTTTCGCCAATAAATTTTTATGAGCCATAATCGCTTATAAACACCTAGCAAAATACCAGATGAACACGGCTATAAACCCTAAGGGTTGTTGGAATCCCGGCGGAAAAGGCAGTTTGTTTTTCAACATAAAAAACTGAAATTGGGGAAATGATTTTATTGAAAAGATAACGGAAGAAAATTGACCAACAATTTTCTCAGTGCAACGCAACTGATTATTTAGGTTTGATTGTAGTGAGTTCAAGCAGGGATTGGGTCCCTCAAATTTGACCTAACCCAGAAAAATTTTTGGGAAAGGGGGCAGATAGGCTCAATTGGATTAGACATCAAAGGATTCAGCAGCAGGCTGAGTCAATATTTGTTTGACTTCAAACGCCTGGATTGAGGCTCAACTGCGTTTTTGTCAGTTGGTGCGACAGCATCTGGCCTAATGATCAACGGGAATTCCCCAAGGCCACCCTATATACAGGCGGTCCCAATTAGTTGGAAATGGGTTTGGGATGCCCAGCCCGCCTGTTTCTGGTCACTGGGGTCATTTGTTCAGTCAAATGAGTTGCATCAGCTTCAACTCCCAGTTCAATGGATAGGAGATTAAATTGCTAGTGATAGTTTCTGACAATACCATCTGCACATCAGGGATCATCCCTGACAATTTTGAGAGGTGCTTAGCATCCACACTTATACTGTTGTCTGTGTTGGAACCATTGGCAATTCTGGCCAATAATTCAATATTTGTCCCTTTTTGACTATACGTTTTCCAATCATCAGGCTTTATTCCCATTGGTTTTGGTCCCTTTGACTTTGATTCAGAGATCTCAGCACAGATTTCCCTAATCTGGAAGACAAGTGTTGGGAAGTTGATATGACTGGGCGATATGCTACCCATACCAGCGGATCAGAGGGGGAATTAAGATGAGTCTCAAGATTTACAGAAAAGGATATATGAATCATAATCAATAAAAATGATGATCATATGGTGAATCGAGGGGAAATATGCCAAGATTCTATATGAATGAGAGCTTCTAGAAAAGGGAATATGAATATAAGACTACCAAGCTGAGGATGCATCTGGCTTGGTGAACCAAGATATAAAGAGTCACATGGAGGATTGAAGAAGGAGGTCTTTTCCAGGTGATTAAGTGGTTTCAGATAAGTCTGCAATTTATATTAAAATAAAGGTTGAAATAAGGGGTGATAGCTCCATATATAGTTTATCAAGTTTTATTAGAAGGTCAGCAATCTTCATATTGTCTGATTTGGTTGCTTAGTGGCTAATACCCTGTGCAAACTTACTTGGTGGAAACAAGCCTATATGCTGAGAAGCAACAGTGGTGCTCACTACAGGGGGCCACTGGTCAACCGTAGTTTTTCAATGATAAGATATGATGACGAGCCCTCATTTGTTCTGACAAAATTTGATCAGAAACCATGCGCGGTATGCTGAAGAAGCATGGGGGCACCTAACAAAAAACTGAAATTATTTACTGTAAATGAACTGGTGGATGATGAAGTTATGATTAATCTGCAATTAGAAAATTGCCCTGAGCTGATGACCGACCAACAATGATGCTCCACAAATGTGACTCCTCAGCAGCTGCAGGATATTATGTTGTGGCTGTTGCACAGATATTGTCTATATGAAGATGAGGCTGGAGAAAACGCCCTGAGTTTATTCTATAACCAACGAGACCAAGAAAATCGCTATGCCCTGTATATGTCTTATCTGGACATGACTACAACGGGGTTGGCTCACCGCCCTGGTACCCACGGAGTTGATGAGTATCTTGTTGCTTATGTGCAACCATCAATTTTCCAGCTAATGCATGTGCTGGCTCGCCATAATATAGAAATTGGAGATGTATTACGGTTTTCTTGAGCACAGCAAAATGATACTTGCCTCCTGCTTGACCACATCATTCATTTGTTTTCAGAGGTACAAGGGGCGCTGGTACAGATGGACCATCATGTTGGAGATGTCCGCTGTCAGTTGGACATTTTGGTACCACAATTAAATTTAGTATTACCTCGAGTAATAACAGAACTACTGGATCAGCATGGCCTATTGGAGGAGTGGATTCAGGATGTAACAACATTGGGGAATGATACTGAGCGCTTTATGATGGAGCTATCTGAATGGGCGGAAGCTCTCAAAGCCATGATTGCTCAGCTTAAGGAAAAAATGACACTGATGGAACGGCAAGTGGTGGACCAAGTCAGCTCTTTATTGGCTGAATTAACCCAACTCCATATCAAATAGAGTACCCAGCGAACGGCAGATAATGCGCTTATCCTTTGGTCAATGTCTCCCAAATATCTACAGCTTATCCATTGGGTTATCCAACTGGAAGTTGCTAGCCAGGCTGAGCACTGACAAGCTTTCCCTCTTCCAATTGGTGATACAAGAGATTATGCAGACATGCAAGGGCGCCTTGATACCCTTTATGGGCCAACAAGGAATTGGTATGGGAACAAGCCGCCCTCCTTAACCAAAATTATGACGCCAATCAACAAGCGGATAACGCTATCCAGCAGTACGCAAACCTGCAAAACATAATCAAAGATGTCCTCTCACGATTATAAGCCGTGGAGCAAAAAACTGAAAGTTGAGAGGGAGTTCCGCTGGGAGTTGCAACATCAGTATGAAATGCTGCAACAGGAATTCCAGGATGGATGGTGTAATTGTTATTTAGTTAAAGCGGAGCAGTTGATCAACGAACAGTTTATGGGGCACTCTGGAGCCAGGGGAAGTCGGGCAATAGTGGCGATT
This sequence comes from Massospora cicadina, assembly GCA_022478985.1. Classification (NCBI taxonomy): domain Eukaryota; kingdom Fungi; phylum Entomophthoromycota; class Entomophthoromycetes; order Entomophthorales; family Entomophthoraceae; genus Massospora; species Massospora cicadina. Next base: position 12,055 of record JAKSZP010012881.1, read on the forward strand.
TGGGGAAAGAATGCTATGGATTAGCAAAAAAGTATACTAAGGCGTTACAATGGACCCCCCGCGTGACACCACTTCTGTCAAGTCATTTTTGACAGATTCAAGTCCATTCAGCTGGCCATATGATAACTCAAAAGGGGTGTTTCCCATAATTGCTCCAGAACCAATTTGCCTGCTCCTTGTGGCAGGAACCTGAAGCAAGGCAAAGTCGTTCAAATCAAAAATTACCTCCTTTCAGTCATGACAGGAATCTACACGGTTGTTTTAAGCATTTTAATTTCACCATGGAAGGGGCTTCTGATCAATGTAAAGTGAAACTGTTGCTGTATGCCTTGGATGTGGAAAGCGCTGATCAAGTTACCTGCTGTAAAAATTTACTTAAGTTGTTATCAGCAAGCAACCTAGCAACCTTTTTACTGCACAGGTTTGGTTTCCTCGTGCACTTCATTGCATTGTATAGTAGAAAGAATTATTAATCGATAATATTATGGAGACTATTATCTGTAGTTGAGTATGAATTATCTTTTGACCCAACGCTCAGCCAGTATTCCTAATTAAATACTCATGATGTCATAATTGTAGGGATTCATTCCCTTGCTCTTGTCCACCTGATCTTCGCTGAAATACCCCAGTGACAGTCTCATTGGCCCAACACACAGTCAGCAGCTATCCTTGATTGTGGCTCCTTCTTCTCTAGATCCCCACTTGGATCTTTACTCTTCTCTGAGAGTCTTCCAATTATTGGCCACAGCAATAATATCCTTAAGACAGAACAGCACAATGGAAGATGATGATAGTTTAGCTATATACTAATTTGATAACTTAGAACTAAA
>JAKSZP010012882.1:0-12857 GCA_022478985.1 Massospora cicadina
GCATTACATTTTTGAAGGAGTTCATCTTGGTTTTTGAGTACTGCATCTAAGGTAACTTTTAGTTCCTCATATCCAGCTGTTATGGGGTTCCGGGAAGACTCCCCAATGACATGGCCTGAATAAGGCATGGTTGGCAACTGGGGTTCTGGAGTGTTGGTTGGTTGGTCAATGGGCCCCCTGTAGTGAGCACCACTGTTATGAATTTGGGCGGTATCACTAGGATCCGCCAGGCTATTCACACAGGTTGAACCCTCTGAACAACGGACAGACGATGTGAAGATCATCAGTCCTTTGGATGCACTTGAAAATATACTAAAAATAGGAGCAATTGCCCCAACCGGTTCTTTTATTTATTTTTATAATATAGATACATTTCGCTGTCCCACTCATCTTTCACTAAAAAAAACCTACCTCTCTAATTGCTCATTTCACTTATATACATCATCTGCAGGCTATACTATTTCTAATTGCTTGGGTTATTCTATTCCGCCAATTTTCCTCAAATTTGGCTCATTATTCTTAATCTGCTGTCACCCTATTTGTAGGCGATTTACTTCATATTCTTCAAATATCAACATCGCCTTATCGCCTTATATAGAGGCGATCCAATAAACTCATTATACTCAATAAGACTCGTTATTATTTCAATATCGCCTCATCTTAAGGCACTCAAATATTTGTAACTGATACTATGTTGGCGGATTCTGCCCAACTGTCCCAAGATTATTGTCCAGTCATATCAAAATTGTGACAGGCTCTTAAGCTGCAGGCTTATGCTTTTTAGATCCTTCACCACTTAGTAGTAAAGCATCAGAACGCTGACTGTTTATCTTGATTTCTGACCATTGCTGTGATGGCGGATTTCAGTGATGTAATTTACAATAAGATGCTCACTGGGAAATATGATGATGAACCGCCCCATGTGATCAAAGCATTAAATGAGATGTGAATGAATACCTTTTAATGGAATGAGGAACTGTACAAGTGGATCAGCAAATCTACGGTGAATTATCCATGACCCTCAGCATGGCACAGGATTATTATGAGTGCCCACAAAGCAGTCAGAAATGGGGGTTGTGTGAAAAACAATGGAGTTGTTATGCCCTCAGTACTATTGGGAAATCATGAACTTTGACATGTTCAAAAACATTTCCTGTTGCCACCAGTGCCAAGTGGAGAAGCCATTCCACCAGAAGACCTCATACCAGTTAGTGAAACCACATTTTGCTTGGCATACAGTTTCCCTTGATTTTGTTGGGCCTTTGACAATGAGAGCCAACCGGTGTAAGTATATTCTGATGGCTATCGACCACTTGACCAGGAGGGTTGAATTTCGGGCAATATGAGATCTGGGGGCAGTCACAGTGGCCAAGTTCAAAATGGGATTTATTATCCAGTGACATGGCTGCCATTAGTTCATTCTTACCAATAATGAAAACAACTTCACCTCGCACATCCTCCCCTGATTGAATGAGCTTATGGGCATCTGCAGGGTTCTGACAACTCCATATCACCCCAAGTCCAATGGAATGGTCAAATGGGTTAATGGGACACTGGCGAACATCCTTAGGAAGCTGGTAACCAATAGACCCTCTGATTGGAGTTCCTCCAGTCTACTGCTGTATTTGCTTACAATATCAGCTACCATTCTGCTATGGGTCAGAGCCCCTTTCTCCTGTTATACAGATGACACCCCGCTCTTCTGGCCTTGCTTTATTCTTTCATAGAAGATACCAGTGGAATGGATTCCCACCATTACTTGACAAAATTTAGCTGAGACATTGATCAAGTTGAAAATGGAAGCGTACTCATTTAGCTTGGCCAAGGAGATTAGAAATCAGGCTGCCAATCAAATATGACATAGTGGATTGTCCTAATTACAAGAAGGTGAGATGGTTTTGTTCCACAACCAGCAAAGGTTTGGGCGGAAACACAAGCTGACCAACATATGGGTTGGTCCATTTGATATAATTAAGAAACCAGTATTGATGCATATACCATCAAAGACCCAGAAAGTGGTCAAATCATTAATCAAGTACACGCAAAGTTTCTCCAAGCATATAAACAATAGGAGGCTTATTGTCCATTCAAAGGGGGGTAATGTTGAGATTCCAGTATAACTAGACGATAAGCCCTGAAGAGTTATAACGGAATGGTGAGAATACGCTGACTAGGGTAATATTTATGAGTATTTGAGCGCCTTGAGATGAGGCAATATTGAGTTATAATGGGTTGTTATTGGATTGCCTCCAAATAAGGTGATAAGGCGATGTCAACATTTGATGAATATAATTTAGATTGCCTCAAATTAGGGTGATAGAGAGTTGGAAAATAACAAGTTAAACCAAGGAGAATTGGTGGAATAGAATAGCCTAAGCTATGAGAATGGTATTGTCCGAAGTCACTGATATATAAGTGATATGGGCAATTGAAAGAGTAGGCTGTTAATAGTAGAGAGAGAATGGAACAGCGAGAGGTCGCTGTAATTATTAAATAAATAAAAAGTGTTGTTGAGTAAATTGCTACTATTTTCTTATAAATTCCGGTGTGTTTGAAGGACCAACGATCCCCATATCATCTGTCTGTTTTTCAGTGGGTTTGACCTGTGCGACCCTTATGGCAGACCCTAATGATACTGCCCCAAAATTATACCAATTGGGAAGCTGCATAAGAAGCCCTTTGCTTACAATTTGCACTGTGGGAAGAGCGGGAAGCCAACTTTGTTTCTCTCTGCTAAAATGCCCAGTGAGAATGCCCTACCCACTTCTTCTTTTAAAAGCAAAAAGCTATATTTAATGTGCAGGAAATCACAGCACTGAAGATTGGCATTACCACTTCAATGGACAAAGAAGCCATCATACAGGAACTGCATCACTTCTACTCCAACTTTTTCCATGCTGACCAGGTTGACCCGTCAGATGTCCAAGACTTCTTACGGCATACTCCAGCGCCTCCCACTGACCCTCAGAAATTTGAAACTCTTCCGTCCCCTATCACCTGTCAGGAGGGTATGGAAATCCTCCTTAAATCTCCGCAGCTTAAAGCCCCTGGCCTTGATGACATATCTTTTTAATATACCTTATAGAACTTTTTGTGACACCCAAATTCCTCTGTTACCTGTTCACTCAATTTTGCCACAAGGCGAGGTCCTCCCTGATTCTAGAGGTTCAATCACAACCCTACTTCATAGAAAACAGACTAAGTTAATCTTACCAAATGGTGCCCTATAGCCTTAATTAATGTGGACCACAAGTTAATCATAAAGCTTCTGACAACCGCATAGCAGCATGGTGTCATTTCACATGAACTCCTCCATACAAGGCTTTATTCTGGAGAGGTCTCTATGATATAACTATAATGACCTCCACACGACTTTAACTACTAACTCACGCAGGGTGAATAGCTTTGTATCGCTTAAGGATATGGAGAAGGTAGGATCATGTTTCCTTGAGTACATAGATGCTTCCTAGCCCGCTTCCGCCCTCCCTCAACTGCAAGACGTTGGATCTCCACGCTATATGACCAACTCCATACCAGAGTCCTTGCATCAGCAGGATTCACAGCTGCAGTTACTGTTGGGCAGGGCCTCCAAAAAGGTGATCCTCAGAGCCCCATCCTTTTCAATATCATTCTTGATCCCCTATTGGCTTCTTTGCAAGAGAAGCTGATGGAGATCATATTTCAGGTAAGGCCTCTACCCACACTATGGCATTTGTGGATGACACTGCCATTGCGTTTGGTTTTCCTGAGGACACCACCCAGGATGCTGTTATTCTTTAAAGTCACTAAGGCATCCAACGTTAAGGTCAACACCTCCAAAATAACGGAAGTATAGGTTGGCTCACCCACATTTCTTCCATCATTTGGTCTGGAACCTACGCGTGGAACCTTCCATCACCTGGGGGTCTGGATTAGCTCACAAGGAGTTTAACTCAGTGCCAAATGAGGACGTGGTCCTTGTAGTGGTTAATTTTAAGGTTGCCAACTGGAACAGACAAAATATAACCCCCAAGGGTTGGGCAATGTTGGCCAATGTGTTCCTCCTATCTTAAGTCTGGTCCTTGCGCATCTCTGTCCATCCTAAGACTCTTTTTATATGCAGCTCAATGTTCTTCTCTGCTGTTAGATTTGGGCTCCAACCACCTACCCACAGCATTGTCAACAATAGCCTGACCCCGCTATGAAGGGGGCCTAGGGCTTCTGGACACCCTCTCTTATGCCATCTTCATTTATTTGAAGCTCCTTTGCCCAGTTGTACGCTGGGATGCGACCCCCATGCCCCAGTGGGCCCTTTACCTCCGCCAATCTATATCATTATCTCTAGGCCTTCCTAGAGTATCATTGACATATTTAGGGGAGTGGCTTATTAATTACCCAGGTTATTGCCTGAAGGCCTCCTCCTCCAAATATTGGAATTAAGCTTTTCTTAACATGGGTTGAGTGGGCATGCAGGTGTATCACATTTTCCCATACAGGAGGGATGGCCCAGGCCTCAGCCACCATCACCATGTGAAAGCACACAATGAATAGGTAGTTATATCTTACCTTAACCCCAGATAGACCTCCAACATCCCCGCACCTCCCAAACTCCTTCCTCCTTCAATGAGCATAAACCTCCAGGAGGCTCTGGAAGGATGTTTAACACCCAATACTTTCTGTGAAGTTTTCTAACACCCTATGTTGGATACTCCATTGTTCATACAGGACAGGAGATCAAACTGGCCCTCCCTTTTAGCACCGCAGCTGCCCACATTATTTAGAGCCTATTCACTCCTATCTCCACCACTTTTTTATATGCCCAAGGGTCACCGCTTTCTGGATTAAGGTCCATATGCTCCTCCATGCCCTTCCATAGTATATCAACTCTGTTCAAGCTTTGTTCTTTGAGCTGACCCTACCTAGATGCTACCAACCCCTCCAAGTCCTTGCCTACACTATAGCACTATAGGCAATCTACAATTCCTTCCTTCAGGCAGCTTTTGACTCATAAGTATGGACCCTACAGCATATGACTGCCCACTTCCAGGTGCACTTCAAGATGGCCCTGAAATTCTCAACTATGCTGCCAACTCTCCCCACTCAGTCTCAACTGCAGCAAAGCTCTGGTGCAACAACCCCCTCCCTTTCTTGATATCTTCCTTCCCTTTCCCTCACCTCTGGCTCTCAGGAGATCAGGTTTAATTAAATAAATATAGGTGAATCTCCCCCTCAGGTTGGGACCATCTAGTACTAAAAAAATAATAGGGCCCTAATACTGATTATATGCCAGTGCAGGGGCAAGATAGGATTATAACACTTTATTGACCAAACAAATTGTGTCTGAGTATAAGCTAGCCACCGTGCATTTAACAGCTAAAAGAACGCAGCTATTGCCAAATGGGATCTCCCCGATTGGTCATGTACTGATAGTTTACAAAATGGGGAGATCTCCCCGATCGTTCAGCAAAGTGTTAAGATTAAATTTTCAATAAGTGATATGAAAACCAAGGTCACAGACCATGATAATCAAAAAATTAAGGAAACAAAGTTGCACTAGTGAGGAATAGGGATTTGATCTGCCATTGTAATTACTAGTGATCTAGAGCGCCACGGCAGAATTACTAATAGTAATTTAATACAACTTTGGCAACTACCTTTAAAGCAGAGGCCCACGAGGCGAGATAATTTATAACTACCAATCAAACGATGTATTCAAGTATCAGTTAAAATATAAAATTAAGTAAATAATATATAAACAGATGATTGGTCAAACCGTTTGCAACAGAAATTTTATTCACTTCAAGTTATTACTGGTTAATATATCTGTTGCTTTAGCTTAGTTTTGAAGATGAGGTAGTTAATAATTATGACTACTTTTCTGCTACAGTTACAAAGATCAGTGGGTTTATTGTTTACTTATTTCTAATTAATCAATGCAATGGAACCAAAATTTAATTATGAGGTATATCAAACGCTCAATTTCTGATTTAGTGCATCTAGGAATTCGGCTCTGTACAACTTAACATTAAAGTTTTATAAAGTTAGAGCATAAATTATATTTTTTTATTTCTTTATTCGGGGCAGGCTGACCAGGTTTATATTTAATTTAGAACTTTCTGAGTTGAGTTACAACCTTAGCGATATTAATACATATGCTATATAACCTGGTATACCTCATAATTAAATTTTGGTTCCATTAAATTTAGATATTTCCAATTGCAGGAACAAAACTCATATCTGAAGCTATAAACTTCTTGAGACTATAAAAAATGTACATGCAGACAGATAAAAATATCAAGGTTCACAAATTAAACAAAAACTTGGTATATATAATATATCAGTTTGTGAGTAACAATTAGGATAAGTAAAACATTAAAAGTTAAGTTGATCATACCCTTAAATGTTATACTTTAATATTTTGCATAAAAGAGCGCAAGTGATTACATAAAGATTGAAAACTTAGAAGAATATCTTCAGAAGTCTGCGATTCATCAACTAAAAGCTGTAACACCAATAAACGCTCAGGTGGATCAGAAAATTGACCTGAAAACGAGAACGGAGTTATTTTTGAAGTTACTTTGCTACTTCTTCGCCAAGCTCGAGTCCAGGTAGGATCCTTAACTTCTGCAGTTAAAAAATGATTTCCAACAGTGACACTAATATCTAAAGCTTGCAAATGATTCAATAGCGATGCCCATGAAGCTTCGTTTGGATGCATTACAGAGATTGTCTGCTTCGTAGGAGGGCGCCCCTTTGGAGTAAATGAGATTCTCCTCAGGCATCTTTTTTTGGAGTATGGGGTGGCTAACTCATGGTCCGAATCAAGAAGCTCTAGTGTGTTGCATGAAAGGGGCTTAAGTTTAATTAGAATATGTAGAGGTTCGATTACTTTTTTATCAAACAAGTCTTTGTGAAAGGTCCAGCCAACCACCCAGCGTAAAGTTTTTCCTTGATTAAGCTCACTTGCTATGAATTCATGAATCTAGAAAGTATTAAATAAGGAAAATACTTAATCAACCTCTCGTTGTTTCAGTATATAAAGTATAGCCAAAACAGTACTCTTTTTTCCTGTCATACTGGTGAACCACCTAGCAATAAATCACACGTTATAAATAAATAAACTCACCCAACCTCATCCTTATATAGAGAAGATTCTTCAACCATCCGAGTCAGAAATGCCACCTCTCCACCAGCTGTGAAAAGTTCTGTGGAGACTCCCTCGTGAGCCCCTCCAAAAGGCCCTTTCAATTTAGACTCTCTCAAGCGAGTCAATTCAGCGTAATCCCCGTAGAATGGTGGATTACACATGGTAAAATCATAACTAAAGTGCATTTAATATAAAGCTATAGCAATTTAAACAAAGTACTAAAATCTAGATCCATTATCGAGTTCTTTTCTAACTTCGGTAAAAAATTGCGGTTGAAAAATATGGCAATTTTCTTTGATCAAACAAGAATCCATCGCTGCGCAGATCTCTCTAGTTTGGAAAAGACATATTCTTTCAGTAAAGTTGTTTTTATTAACATTTCTATTGGCAATTTCAATAGATTTAGGATTGATATCTATATTGTTAAATCTTTACATAATTAAAGCACCTGAACCGGCCATTTTCCAGCTAGCATGAATTTGGCAGATCAGCAAAGGGTAAATGCAAGAAGATCCGGTACCGCTGCCATGTGAGTAACACTCATATTGAAGATTAGGTTACATGTCAAGTCCATGAATCACGGGCTCAGGGGTGTCACTTTTAACCGGCAGAGCAAATGAGCTAAAGAGGTCTTCAATCCAATGTATGTAGTTTAATCTATTTTTACAAATAAAAATTATATTCAGCACCATAAATCTTCTGCAAAAAAGGGAATAACCTATTTGGTACCTGAAGAAGTTAAAATTAGTTAGTAGAAAAAGGTATAAACCCTACAGCAGGACATAACGAGCCAGGGAGAAGCTCAAGCGTTAAGTTAAAGTATTTTTTTAAAAGAACTCCATTATATGCCCTAAAAATGTACTGTAAATCAAACACATTTTTCAAAAAAGATGAATAAGGCACCTTGTAGCTCTTGGGTCTTTAAAATCGATGGTAGCGGTTCGAGAAACTTTGGCATCTAAAGATTTATTCTCAAATCGATCGAACTTGTATCTCAAGCTAGAAGGTCAGTTAAGCATCGCACTCAAAATAAAATATCAACCCAACCTCATCGCGTTGTTTCTAACAAAATGATTCGTAGTATGCTATAAAAGTAAATACCACACTAAAATAGTATGAGTGCGAAGCAATCAAATAATTTTTAAAAGGACGTTGTTCAAAAAAGCATATATGGTAGCATAAATTTATCGACCAGAGAATATGCAATTTTAATAGCATGTGTCTTATTGCATAATCATTTAACAAAATTGCCAGTACAATGCAAAACAAAAATGAAAAGTACACGTTTGACTTATAAAAATGCTGGAAAATTCGAGTTCAGAGCAGATGAAAGAGAAAATGTCACTTACAAAGGCTTAAGCTCAGGATACTCCTCGGCTAATTCAAAAAAAGTAAAGCAAAAATCGCAGGTAGTGAGAGGGTTGAAGATGTTTTTTGGATGCATAAAAAGTAAGAAATGGTATTTGAAAGATATTTGAAATAGGACTGTTTTGCTGTACTTTTAGGTTGGGAAGCTTTTAGCGTAAAAACATCTGGAATGCTGAGATTGGATTAAAACTCCAAGCTAGCAGTATTGGAATTTGTTATTACCAGCTAATCTAAATAGTCATGAAGATTGGGAATTTGTCATTATTTCCCAAAACATGATTTGGAGCAAGTTGCAAGTATCTGTTCAATCAGTTTTAGCGCAAAAACTGTCAGCTGAAATTTGGAAAAAAAATTGGAAAATAATTATATCCCTATTTATTTGGGGAAGGTAGATCAGGGGATGTACACTTCTGATATAATGATGATAAAATAATAATAATAATAATAATCAATATATATAAAACAAAGTCGGGTTAGTTACACCATTTATAACTCAAGAACGGCTGGGCCGATTTTTATGATCTTTGATTTGTTGGATTTGTCTCCTCCCCGAATAGCAGAATAACTATTAAAACATGGGAAAAATTCACGAAAAAAATTTATGAAGAAAATTCATTTTCTCATACATTTTATATGGAACGGCTTTTTTGATGATATCTCGAGAACGGATTGACTGATTTCGATGAATTTTTTTCCGTTCGTCTCGGCCTCGAGAAGTTTCCTCGCGCATTGGAAAAGTAAGAAAATCACAAAAAATTAAAATCCTTATACAACGCCATCTCTGATACATGACAGAAACAAAAAAAGAAACAAAATGAACATGGCGTTGTATGCTGGTATTAATAAATTCACCAAATTACTCACCTGAGACTAAACAAAAATCAGTATTAGAGTTTTAAGTAAATTAAGTAATTAGGATAATCAGCTCACCAGCCATGAGGGCAACAGTGAAGCTGTTAGTCCGAGTGGCTCAATAGTAGTGTTGGCACAGCCTATAGGCTACAATGTGAGCTTACCATCATCTGATAAACTAAATACCGTAGCGAAGTACCGGTATCTGGATGTTAGGTTTATATATTTTAAAAACCTGCCTAATTTGGTTCACCTAATTAATAAAATACTTTTGGCAAGTTAAGTCGAAGTTGATTTAGTATTTTGTAAGATATGTCATTTGCTCAATGATTTTAAGTATAAAGAGATGTTTCGGTAGCAGTTTGGAGTTATTTGATTGATTCGATAGGTTTATTTTGTTTGGCCGAGTGGTTAATGGCTTTTGGTCGAATCGATAGGACATAGTTTAGTTTTGAGGGGTGATTAGTTATTGGTTGTTTTGATAATTTCAGTTAGGCTTATCTGAGTGGTTGGTGGTTTTTGGTTGATTCGATTGAGCAATTAGATTTGGCTGAGTGGTTTTGTTTATCTATAGTATAAAATCTAAATTAATAGATTGAAAATCTGAAAGTTTATAGACACCGTAGCAAAGCACGGGTAAATCGGCTAGTTATCTAATAATTCACCAAATTGCTCACCTGAAACTCAACAAAAATCAGTATTAGAGTTTAAGTAGATTAAGTAGTTAGGATAATCAACTCACCAGCCATGAGAGCAACAGTGGAGCTGTTAGTCTGAGTGGCTCGAGAGTAGTGCTGGCACAGCTTATAGGCTACAATGTGAGCTTATCATCTGATAAACTTTAAATACTGTAGCGAAGCATGGGTATCTGGATGTTAGGTTTATAAATTTTAAAAACCTGCCTAATTTGGTTCACCTTATTAATAAAATACTTTTGGCAAGTTAAGTAGAAGTTGATTTAGTAGTTTGGAAGATATGTCACATGCTCAATGATTTAAGTATAAAGAGATGTTTCGGGTAGCAGTTTAGTGTTATTTGATTGATTCGATAGGTTTTTTTGTTTGGCCGAGTGGTTGATGGCTTTTTGAATCGATAGACAGTTTAGCTTTGAGGGATAATTAGTTGGTTGTTTTGATAATTTCAGTTAGGTTTGCCTAAGTGGTTGGTGGTTTTTGGTTAATTTGATTGAGCAATTGGATTTGGCTGAGTGGTTTTGTTTGTCTATAATATAAAATCTAAATTAATAAATTGAAAATCTTTAATTTTATAGACACCATAGCAAAGCATGGGTAAACAGCTAGTAATAATAATAATAATAATAATAATAATTTTATTTGAGGTGGGCCAACCTTGAGACAAATATACTGCACCAATAAAGAGGATAGGGAGTAGAGAGTGACCATATAGGAGTGGAGGACAAAACCCAAGTCTTGGGGGTAAAACCTTCCTGCGCATGTTCTGATAGGCCAGGATTACATGAATCTAACTTCACTGATTTGCTTGGTCAGACTGAGGCATGGTGCACAAATCCACATATATTGATATCCTCTTGTCACAGAAATACAATTAATGTAATTTCTGCCATGATGGGATTTGAACCCACAATGTGAGGGGTAAAAGTGGGATGCCCCCCTGACTATGCCACACACCCCAATAATAATAATAATAATAATAATAATATGAATACTTAAAAAGGATACCCCAGAGAGTTCATAGCCCCTCCTGTTGTCAGCCAGGACTGCCAGGTTTAGGATGATAGGGGGATTCATGCTGACTTATACCTGGATAAAGCATGAGTGAAGGAATGAGTCAATATTTAGGAACCATATGGGGAACCATGAGTTGATTAGCCTTCTGTTGCATGGAGTCATTTGCCAAATAACCATGATTGAAAATGTTCTAATATATGGTAGCAAAAACAATTGATGACTTCTTGGATAGTGGACGTTGTTCCTGTAAATAAATCCAATAATATAGTATAGATTATCCATAGTGCTATTGCTACTATTAATGCCCATAAAGATGGATGAATAGGTGACTCCATGTTGAGAGCAAACATGTTTCTAGCTAAACTTAATGATTGTCCATTGCCTTGATGGAATAGGCATATGACCTCTTTCCAGATAACTGCCTATATTGGATATTATTCTAGGTGGTTAATAAGCTTCCATATTGGCTACATATTATGTATAAAGAGTGGGCAGTGTTTGATCATTCTGCCATGCAATATACTCTCTGCATGCATCTCCATACATGTGCATGTATCCTGGGTTGTAGTAGTGAATGGTGTGTGTGTCTCCAGACCATTCTTTGGGTCTCCAGGTTGTATGGTATATCTATTAGATCCAGGCAATCAATCCTGGCAATGGTACATAGGTTTTAGTTTATCATGTTGTTTATAACTACTTGGCCATTAACTTCTTGTCTGTAAGTTAGCCTTGAGTGGCCTCAGTGACTGGTCTGGCCACTTATATGGATCTTCTACTCTGCTCTTCTCATGGCTATAAGTATTTGTTTAAAGTGTACATTAGCACCATGTGGTCCTGCAGCGGTTGGGTAAGATACCAGATACCTAATCAACAAGTTTGGATGATTTGGATTTCTTATTTGGAGTGCTTGTGCAAAATTTGTTCTTGCCACTCTGGCCCAATATGTGCCTGGAAGGTCTGGACTAGTCACCTGAGCTATCCAGGATCCTAGTATATGGGCTGCTTGTTCTACATAATTAGTTAGCTCCATACCTCCATTCCTCTTAGGGCCAAATAAAGTTTCAAGGTGCACAGGGGCTTTATGGTCAGAGCAAAGCTATCCATATATATCAAGGCATATAACGTGTTAAAAAAGGTTGGTGAAAAAGTGATTGTATGGGCTATAAACCAGATGATTGATAATATCATAGAGTTGGCTATTACAACTTGTCCAGTTAGACCTGCATGATGTCCATGCAAGGAGGCAATGCATTTTGTTATTTTATCTAGGAGATGATTCTCTATCATGCTGTTGGCATACCCCCTGCCTCTAACCACACCCCCAAGTGGCGACAGGTCCAGCTTCTGGCTTGGTAATGAAGGGAAGTTCTAGTGGAGTAATTGGTGATCTTTGCCTCTTAGGTCTGGTGAGGAGTCTTGAGGTTGTATTAGTCTACTGACCCAAGGTGGATGGCATCCAATGATTCTAATTTCTCCAAGAGATAAAATCAGTTTTTTCAGCATTAAGTGATGCATTGCTGATGGATGCATATTCTTGTATTGTTCCTCAAGTATGCAAGCATACTGGTTTCGTATATATTTACACTGCCGTGCCGATATCGTCGATGTTGTGTCTATGTGTTAAGTAAATGTATAAACAGATTGAAAAAAAAACATGGTTGGATATACCCAATGTTGGACATTTGCCCTCCCAGCTGCAAATGAAGAATGTTTTGGGTCAAAAGCAGCCAAAAAGGGGAAATGTCAGCCATTTGCATGTTCCTGATACTAAAAATAATTTTTTAGAGGATACTACTAATGAT